>CM074439.1:8819559-9012059 GCA_037101425.1 Elopichthys bambusa
AGTATGATAAAAGAGAATATGGAGCTCATACTCAAGGAGGAAAAAAAACTCAGTAGAGGCTCAAACTGAACAAAAATATGCAATTTGGTGCAGTTATTGATATTTATATGATCAAAAAGTAAGATGAAATTCCGATAGATGGTAATGATCAATGAGATCTTCATAACTGTCACATGCTGGCTTGACTTAATTATCCACAAAAATGAGGCTTGACGCAGAAGAAAGATGAAATAATATTTAATAAACACTAGGAACCAAACAGAAATACATACTAGCACAAAACATTAACACAAGACAAAGAACAGACAAGGCCTGATGGTTTAAATACACAAGAAGACAAGGGGCTAAATTAAGTACAGGTATAAGTGATTAGTTGACTTGGTGACAAACAAAGGTAACTATGGAAACAAACAAGATGATAATGGAAACACAAACTGAAATCAGAAACATAAAGACAAAAGTTACACAAAATGCATATTAATATCAGTTGTGACATTATAATTGTTACAGTTCCTGTCTCGTTTCCCCTGTCTTGTTTTTTAAGACTCTTATTTTGAAGTGTTTTTTTGTTTCTATTGTTCTTGCAGTTTGACTTCCTGTGATTAGTTCCTGTTTCCATTGCTGCCTTGTTTGTTCCCATAGTTACCCTTGTTTGTTTCCATAGTAGTGCTGTCAAAAGATTAATCGCGATTAATCGCATCCAAAATAAAAGTTTGTGTTTACATAATATGTGTGTATACTGTGTATAATTATTATGTATATATAAATACACGCACATTCATATATTTAAGAAAAATCTTTTTTATTTATATATGAAATATTTATATTTATATATAAGGTAAATTATATAAATATATATATACAGTATATACATCCAAATATTTCTTAAATATATACATGAATGTGTGTGTATTTATATATACATAATAATTATACACAGTATACACACATATACTATGTAAACACAAACTTTTATTTTGGATGTGATTAATCACGATTAATCTCTTGACAGCACTATTCTATAGTAACCCTTATTAGTCTCCATAACAACTCATTACCCACACCTGTTCCTTGTTCCAGCCCTTGTTATCTTGTGTATTTAAACCCCAGTGTTTCCTATGTTCTTGTCACATCTGCCAGCTGGAGTGCCCATAATGTCCACCAGAGGGCACTCCTCCCGACTCCTGGGCTAATCTCATCATAAACTTCAATTCCCATAACCCATTGCATGGACTCATTATGCTTGATTACTTTCAACTGTAAGTCATTAGCTTGTTAAGCTCTGTCTATATAAGCCCTGTGTTTTTCCACTCATTCTTTGCAAAGTCTTGTAAGTGACACACTGCATTTCTGAGTACTCTCTCTAGTGTTAAGGTTCTGACCTTCTGCCTGCATCTTGGATTCTGTTATTCTTTGGATTGTCTTCCCTATGGTTTTGACCCTTGCCTGTCTTTTGGATTACGATTGTGGATTACACCTAATAAATGGCTATGTTTGGATCCCCAATTTATGTGTGTCAGCAGTTTTGTGACAGTTCTTTGTCTGGTGTTGTCCTTTGTGGTTGTATTGTGTGTTGTGTTAAGTGCAGTTTTGCCTGCCTAATATATCTTCCAATAATATATCTTAATAAGATAGATGCTGTTTTATGATCAAAGCTCTGTAGTTTATTATCACATTTTAACATGATTGTTTTAACAAAAATTTACTTTTTTTTTTTTTTTTTTAGGGTTAAATGTAGTGGATATGGCAAAATTTAGAATTTGAAATTATTTTTGGCCTTTAAAAACAATATTATTTTATTTTTTTATACTTGAGTTGCCAAATAACCTGGAAAACTCTTGCCACATTTATCTCATAATGTAAACTGAATTATTAGTAATCAGGATGTGGGTGTGCTCTGTCAGGCTGACAAAGGCAAAATCAAAGACAGCTTGTGCCTCACAAAGAGCTGAGGTGATCTGTATTGAGGGGTTTTGAGTGGAAGTCTTCTCATTCACTCATTGAGAACATACAAAACAGATCTGGAGAGCTGATGAAAATTCATCACCCCTGCATCACCAGGGCATATTGATTGAGGTTGTTTCGCTCAGTGCAATATTCAAGATGAGAGAAATTGTCTTAAATAATATTGAACATGTTTAACAATTATGAGAACTGCTCAATATAGACAGCAACATTTGGTGTACTTGTGTAGACATGTTCAAATAAATAAATAAATAAACATGCTGTTTGTTCATACAGGGCACTGCCAGTGAAGCTACTCTCATAGCTCTTCTTGCTGCTCGTTCCAAAATCGTCAAACTAATCCAGGCTGACCATCCTGACCAATCTGAGACAGATATTACATCCAAACTAGTTGCCTACTCATCTGATCAGGTGAGACAACAAGTCCAGATGAAAGACTGCTGCAAGGGCATATTTAACCTAAAGTACATTTAAACTAAGGGTCTGCAAGATAATACACATCATTCAACAGGCACTGTGACAACGGCGTTGTGTTCTTCTGTAAGTAAGGATGATTATCTGTTAGTGGGGGTGAGTAGGGATGATTGGAATAAATTGAATGGAAATGTCAAACAATGCAAAAGGGCCATGCAGCAGGTCTCTCGTGTATTAGGATAACAGTGAAGTGCCACTTATTTATGAATGTGCTTACAGTATATGTGTCTGTAAAAGTCTAATTGTAAATCATGAATATTTGGTCATGCCAGTAATGATCATGTTTTTTAAACGATCATTAATTGATTAATAACATAGCAGTGTTTTGTTGATATTTCAGGCACACTCATCGGTGGAGAGAGCAGGGTTGATAGGTGGAGTGAAGATGAAGAAAATTCCCTCCGACAATAAGTTTTCTGTGCGAGGAGATGCACTGCGGAAAGTTCTAGAGGAGGACAGAGCCACGGGACTCATACCATTTTTTGTATGTATATCTAACCACTACATGCTTCATTTAAACAGTGCATCAAAAAAATAAAGCAATAAATAAAGCAAAATATTATGTCTGTTTTTTAAATTAGAAACATTTAATTTACTATATATATAGTAAATTATATATATATATATATATATATATATATATATACACAGACACACACTGCCCAGCCAAAAAAAAGTCGCTGTTTGGATTTTAATAGGCAAATACTTAAGGGTCTATGGATTGATAATTATTACGGTGATTATTATTTTTCTAGCATGGTATATGTTTGGCAACGGTTTTTTTAACCCTACAAGATGGAGTGTGTAGCTTTTCATTTCTTAAACAACCATGTATTAAGATGTATCATGGCCATATTCCAGGATGACAATGTCAAGATTCATCATGCTCAAATTGTGAAAGAATTGTTGGGAGGGAGCATGAAGAATCATTTTCACACATGAATTGGCTCTGACCTTAACCTCAGTGTAAGTTTTTGGGATGTGCTGGAGGAGACTTTACAGAGTGCTCATTTTGACCAAAAAATAATGCACCTCTCGATGGAAATAAATGTTGTGATGTTATTTCCATCACATCAAGAGGTGCATCAATTTTTGGTCAAGATGTTGTATTGACAATGCAAGAGGTGAGCACTCTGTAAAGTCTCCTCCAGCACATCCCAAAGACTTTCAATAAAATTAAGGCCTGGACTCAGAGGTGCCAATTCATGTGTGAAAATGATTCTTCATGCTCTCTGAACCATTCTTTCACAATTTTAACCCTGGTGAATCTTGACATTGTCATCCTGGAATATGGTCATGATGTGTCTTCCTACATGGTTATTTAAGGAATGAAAAGCTACACACTCCATCTTTAAGGGTTAAACGAACCGTTGCCAAACATATAACATGCTAGAAACATAATAATCACTGTAATAATGATTCATTCATAGATTCTAAAGTATTTGCCTATTAGAATCCAAACAGCAACTTTTTTTTGGCCGGGCAGTGTGTGTGTGTGCATATATATATATATATATATATATATATATATATATATATAACGGTGCAAAATTATAGAGCCAGTGAAACATCATGGTAGAAAGATAGCAGCCACTCAGACTGTTCGGGAGCATGAAATGAGAACAAATTGGACATTTGTCTCTGCTCTTTCTCTGAACCTGTCCCCCACCGTCTGCATGATGGCTAATGCTGTTTGGAGAGCCTGTTTTCTGAATCACATTAGTCAAATTAGCCCCAGGCTCATCCAGCAGATCTGTGTTAGAAGAATCACAACGTGATGACAAAAACAAACAGGAACAATTCTTTTTTTGTGTGATAAAAACATAAGGATCAAATTCATTTTTCATTGAACATTGTAGATTAAAATAAGGTTGACTTATTTGTTTGAGTAGTACATAAAATATTAAAATCAACACATAATAATCCGTCCATTTGATTTTCTGGATGTTTCTCTTAGTTTTGTGCAACACTGGGAACAACTCCATCCTGTGCATTCGACTGCATCACTGAGCTCGGCCCTATTTGTAAGACCAAATACCGTTTATTGTTTTTTTAATTTTGTAGCTTATTTGTGGCTGCAATAAAATCAATATTTTGATGGATATTTTAATAGAAACATTGTCAATATTTCTCTGTCAGGTAATGCAGAGAAAATCTGGATGCACATTGATGCCGCATATGCTGGGAGTGCATTTATCTGTCCAGAGTTCAGACCCCTCCTGAATGGCATAGAGGTGAGATAACATTCAAATCACACAGTGTGTTCTTAAGCACACTTCACACAGGCTGCTCTTGAAGCCCTGAGAGGTTTGAATGATAACAGAAGAGCAATCTGTGCTGGGCTCAACTATTGATCCTGTTACTTTGGGAGCGGCGCATGGAGGACGGAGTCGTGTATGTGCGATTGAGAATATTTAAATGTCACAAATGATGTGAGCTGGCATGAGCGATGTCTTGTGGAATGGGTGGGAAATTAGAGATCCCTGATCGTCCTTTGAGTTGTCGTGGCACCCAGCTGGGTGTCGCAATGATAAGGGTAAAGTAATTTCCTGAGGCAAAGAAAGACCTTTAGATAAGTTCCTTTTTTCCCTCGCTAAAGAAATATCACTGTTTATTAGCATCAAAAGTTCAAACAATAGTGAAGACTGTGCTCCCCTGCTCAGACGATGGTTTTTTATTATTGACCGGAATGACAGCAGGCTGCTGTTTCCTGTGTGCAGTTGGTTGCCAGGAAGTGAAAGACAGGCAGGACTCAGCATGGCAACAATCAGACCGTCATGACAGTGTCTGCCTTCTTTATTGCAGCAAATGGAAAGGATATTGGAAAGGGGAGACTGAGCAAAAAGATTAGACTTTGAGATATTGCCTCTGTTCGAATGCTCATTGGACAGATGCTGCAGTTGATTGTGCGTTTGATGCAAGAGTAGTTTATATCAGACTGTGCCAACAGGTAGGTGACAGATGACTCATCTTTTCAAAATTACAGTCTTTATTTTAACACAGATTCTTACCGCCTACTGAAGTGTATAGGCTATAGTGTAACAACAAGTAACACAAAAGTCCAAATCGTTTGGGATTTTAAGATAATTTTCATCATATTAAATAGGTTACACTTTGTTTTACAGTGCCGTAGTTACATTGTAATTACTAAGTGCTGAGTACTATTAATTAACTACATGTACTTACTATAGAGTTACAGTTAGGGTTTGGTTTAGGGTTAGTTACTTGTAATTATGCATTATTTACTATTATTACTATAGTAAGTACATGTAGTAATGTGTAACTATGGCACTGTAAAAATAGGTGTTACCAATAGGTCCTAACAGTATCTAGCAACACCAATATCGAAGGTGTTCAGTTGATGGAGCCTATAAGCCCTTTAGCCTCAATTCTGTTATTAATTTGGGTTCCGCCAGTAGTAGGCACTCGTGCAACATAAGCAATGATGTACATACGACTGAGCGAGATGGAGGGAGGGTTTTATTTGTTCCTTGTCAGTCGACGGTTGCAGTATTTGTAGATGGTACGTGTCCATGCTTTTTGGTTCTCCGTGTTTCTTGTGTTGCCTGGTTTCTTGTTTATGTTTGTTTGTGTAATAAAACCCCTGCACCTAGATTCGAGTCTCTGTATGCCATCTCTTCAGCTCCTGCTTCATTATGGGAACAATCAGGGAACTAATCAGCATGAAAAACTACAAAAGACTACAAACATGGCACAGAAACAGGAAATAACACAAAAGCAACATCCAAAAACAACATTAGGAGCATATAACACAAAGCAGGTCTGATGTTACTGAACTCATCAGGTGAAATATTGAAAGAGGATCCTTCTGGACGAAAACTGACTTTGAAATCACCTAATTTTATATTTTAATAAATATGATGGTGTTGACATTTGTGTTAAGAACATTCTAGTGATCTTCCCTGATTTATTTCAAAGTGAAAATCTTATTAATTTTACCTATGACAGGCACGTTTTGTGACATTTTGCCCCGTCTCAAGAGGAATAAGTGTTAGAAATTTAATACAGTTCAGATCTAAATTCGTTTCTCTTTTAGTTTGCAGACTCTTTCAATTTTAATCCCCATAAATGGCTCCTGGTCAACTTTGATTGCTCAGCAATGTGGTAAGTGTTGTTTAATGTCAAAAATCTTATTTAATTTATCCTCTGACCCCATCTATATCCCAACACACTATGGGTCGGCTTTGTCAGTCAACAGAGGAAACGGTTCCAGCTGCTTTTTATCTTTTTATATCAGCAAACAGACATGGTCATGGTTATATAGAAAGAAAATAAAGACACAAATTGACCTATATATATATATATATATATATATATATATATATATATATATATATATATATATATACTACCATTCAAAAGTTTGGGGGCAGTACGATTATGCACATTTTTTTTTCCTGGTAAAATAAAGGTTATAATAAATCTTTTAAAATGTATGAAATTCATCACATTGGAAAGAAATCTTGAATCCCTGCCTCTTAGTCAAACAGTATTCCCTTCTCCCTTGTCTGTAAAAGTGCTGAATAGCAATAAAGAGGACCTTAAACCTTGAACCTTAAAACAAATGTTGCGAGACCTTTTCTAAGAACTAACTGCACTTTTCTTTGCCAGTGATCATTAGTGTAGTATGTACTTGAAATGCAAATACATAAAAAGAAAGATATGCACTTTCATATAAATATACTACATATACAATATAAAGAAGTTACTTTGTGGAGAAAAATCTGATTATATCTAAATGCATAATCCCTTCTTATACCGGTAGGCTCTTTAACAGAACTTGATCTGCACTTTCTTGATTCAACTCTGAGGTTATATCATTTCTTATTACCTCACTTCATCTTGTGTGTCCAGTAAAACATTGTCATTCTGGGCCCCCTGGGGCTTCATTCGGTCTGTGGGCCAAACTGTTCTAGATACTTTTAAGCCAAACTAGAAAAAAATTACATGGAAAAACACTTATTCTTAATATTGAAAGTGAACAACACTTAAAACTGACTCCCACATACTGGACACACTGTGAATAATAGCTTGTTTTTCAGTGTCTCTTCTGTATCTTCTTCTAACTTTGTTTAAAAATGCAGATTTGTCTACGTCCAGTGAACTTTATATTACTCTTTGTCACACCAGGATCCACAATATAATACCAAAGTAATAAGATATTAATTAGCCATTATTGAACATTTAAATAATAATGATATATACTGTAGTATTTGACTGTTGTCTTCTCCACTTTGTGAATGATGAATGTGAATGTCTCTGTGCAGGGTGAAGAAAAGATCAGACATTATTGGAGCATTTAAAATGGAGCCGCTTTATCTGAAGCATGATCACCAAGAGTCAGGTAATCAATCAGTCACATCACTGCATCACTTTGCACCATATAACATTACATTTCAGTTGCTGACACAATCTTAAAAATTTCGAATGGTGGTTAGATTAGCACTGGAAATTATAAAGAATAACAATAATAACACTAATAAAAGATTGAAGTGCATTAGCATGAGGTGTAAAGAGGATGACCGTGATCCTCATTAGTGGGACATGACGTTTTGTGCTGACATCCACTTCACACTGAAGGCTCGATCAGATTATTCCCCTTAGTGCTCTGCTGTGTTCTGTAAGCCTCTCTGTGTGCTAGTAAACAAAAGCTTTCTAACCTCCTACACTGACCTCAAATAGATTTAGTGTGTTTTTGCATGTGTTTGGCAAAATACAGTTTTTTATATATATATTTATGTTTTTCAAATATACTGACAGTTAAGATAGACCTAAAATGTATAAAAATAATTGCATTAAATATACAATAGATATATAATATAATTATAATAATTTTCTTATTTCTTACTACTTAAACTTATTTAAGACAAAAAAAAAAAAAACAAAAAAAAAGAGAGAGAGAGAGAGAGAATTCGGCTTGATTTTATTTGATTCAGTACTGTGTCTGCCTGATCATTCTCCCGAGATCTCGCGCTGCTGCTGCCACACACAGGGGTTGAGGCGCCTGTTTATAACTGATGACTGCTACAAATAATGTACCTACATTTATGGGTGATGTGTAATGTAATGTGGGTGCATATGCAAGATAACATGCATTAATATTTCTGAAATAATCAGCTAATATTTCTCTGGCACGTAGGTTGTCGAACCCATGCCTATAGAGAAGAAAACCCTTTCTAGGCCCTGCCCAGAGTGATTTGTGTCAAAACATTCCTTAGTCCGGTTGTTATATGAGAGAGAGATTATTTTTAATAAACATTTGAAGACTCGGTCTGGCAGCGGAGGACTATTATTCTGTTGCACAAAATAGCAGAGGCGTGCAGCTGACACTCATTAACACTTGCGCCACCGGCCTCGCCCTGTTCTAGCAGCCCTCGGCTTCGTCCTGCTTGCCACAACTTAGTTTTCCCATTTATTGAAATTATTAACAAATAATTTGTTAATATTAACAAATATTTTTGCTGCTGAAATTTGATACAATTTAACCATACAAATAAGCAAAAATGACTTTAGATAAACATCACATTTGTGTTTCACGTTATATTGCTAAAGTAAGAGTGTTGCATCATGCATCCTATTCTTCTGCAATCTAAAATGACAGCACAGCTGAAAGGTTTGTTTGAGCTGTGCCCTCTACTGTGCAGGAGTGAATTTGCATTTCCTTCAGCCTGAGGCTTATTCATTACACTTTTGGTGTGAAATTGCCTTTACATTTACCAAAAATAGCACTTTTGTAACATAACATATTACTTTCCATAAAACATAACTAAGTAACATAATTAGATACTTTTTAAAAAAAAATGTAATGTAACTACCAGAGCGCCCCGCACATATAAGTGTAACGTGCTGGTTGCATATAAACACATGATGGAGAAGAATACTCTCAAATAAGTCTTTACTTGATAATCCAATGGGAAAATACAGATCCAGGCAGGGAAACAACACAACACTCAAGACGTACAAGACCCGACAAAGACACACCAACTGAACTGAACTAATATACACAGATGGATTAACTAAAATGACTAACAGCTGTGATGAAGGAGATTAGTGTCCATGGTGACAGATTTTGGTGGGAAACTAGAACAAAGGAGCACATGAGACAGATGAAAACAAACAAACTGTAAGTTCATGTGGTGTGAGGGTGTGACAATAAGAGAGTGCCTGTAATATACGTCATGAGCTTTGTCTGAAGGAGATGTGCAGGCAAGCCCCAGGCATTGCAACGAGACACAGTATCTTGATCCCCTTCTCAGGAAACCATGGTTACATTTGTAACCTGAGGCATTCCCTTACAAAGTGGAACTCAACACTGCATTTTGGATCGACGTTATGGGGAACAAATACCCACTCTGCCATGCTGAGGGAATACCTGTCTCATTAGCTGTGCCTATATACAATTATTGACTCTACTGGGGCTTGTTTAGCTGGAGTCAGAAGTGTCAATTATACAGGGCACATCCTAAGACTCATAGACCATCATGGTAATATTCCTCTTGACCATTACCCAAGCCCATATGCCCCATGACAAGGAAAGTCCATTTCAACCTTCCTGCCTTCCTTGTGGGCCCAGCCCTAGCCACCAGTGGCCCAGGAAAAGGGCTCTAAGGTTTAGCTATTTTAGCATCATTCGGGAATACTGACCCAGAGAGACCATTTTTTATGTTACCCTGACCTACCATTACCACTAGAGGGAGCAAACAGGGGGGTTTTCATTTAAAATAACTACTCCCCCTTCTCGAACTCTAACCCCCAGGAAGTCGCAGGGGAGCTTCAGCTCTACTACCCCAGACTGATCAGATGAAAGTGCTTACATCCTGCCTGAACTTGTCCTGGACCCCAAGACTCCCAGCACCTGTTAACAAGAAGAGCTGCCAGAAATTGACTGCAAATTAACCTCTACTTGCCAGGTTCTAAGGGATCGGTTTAGGCTCCAACAGAGAATGGAGGACCCTACTTTAAAACTCAGACAGTAGGGGAGGGTTCTACTCTACATTCAACTCAGAAGGACTGCCCAGACTCCAGACTCCAAGCACGCTACAAAGGTGCCTGATAACAAGAAGAGCTGCTAAAAGGCCATTTAACCTCTGCTTTTTAGGTTCAACAGGACTGGTAAAGGCTCCAACAGGGAGTGAAGGACCCTACTTTGAAACCCTAACACTAGGGGAGGGTTCTACTCTACACTCAAACCTGTCTAGGGTCCCAAGACTCCCAGCACCTGACAAAGGTGCCTGATAACAAGAGCTTCTAAAAGGCAATTTAACCTCTACTTTTTAGATTCTGCAGACAAATTGCCATTATTTATGAAGTGCTTTATACAATACAGATAAGCATGCCAGAGATGACAGTGGCAAGGAACCCAAATGCCATAAGGTGACAGAATGGAGGAATACACCTTGGGAGAAACCAAGCTCAGTCGGGGGCCAGTTCTCCTCTGGCCAACGAACAAACACGGATTATGATTCAGGCTGCATCAGAATTCAGATCAGGATCTGTAAAATTCAGAAAGTTCCTTTTGCTTGAGGACCTACTGAGGCTCCAAGAGAGTGGAGGACCTTACTTTAAAACCCAACAGTCTGTCTAATCTACACTAACATCTGTCCAGGGTCTCAGGCACCTAAAAAAGGTGCCTGATAACAAGAAGAGCTGCTAAAAGGCAATTTACCCTCTACTTGATAGGTTCTACAGGACCGGTTAAGGTTCAAACAGGGAGTGGAGGACTCTACTTTAGATCCCCGACAGTAGGGGAGGGTTCTACTCTACACTCAACCCTGAAGAGCAGCTTGCCAAAGGGACCCTGATAAGCGCTAGCTTCGACCCTTGACTCTGCTATCCTTCTAAGGAGGAGGGATGATACTTCTAAGTAAATCGGTCTTGTTTACCAAAACACTTCCTTTCAATTACTTACTCCTAGCTTCCCGTCTCTTCTGCGCTCTACTCCTCACCAGAGGAGGAGCACAAGTGGCCATGCTCAGCCTCTGGCCCTGCCTCCAGTCCTAAGAATGTGATGGTCCAGGTCCCTCAGAGGTATTGGGCGAATGAAATTGCCTTGCTTCAGACAACGTTCACACTGATGGCTTTCCACATAGCTTCAATCTAAGATGCAGGGTTGAGCTCCATTTCGAAAGGAAACTTAATGCTTTAAGGCCAGGACACATCATGCCGACAGTCGGCCGTCGGGCAATGTTGGGCCGTTTTTGAATGTCATTCAGCTTCGTTTTTTTGATGTTTTCCACACTGTTGACTCTAGTCAGATGCTGCCTGTGTTTTTTGGGCCAATACAGAATGTAGAACTGGCATCAGGCCGTCAGTAAGTAAGAGAACTCTGATTGGCTGTTCAGCTTAGCGAATGAGTCAGTGCACAAGAATAAAAATGAAACTGATGAAAGCGAGCAAAGAAGTTAAGAGGGTACAAACAGAAGGCTGTTATACAAACCCGATTCCAAAAAAGTTGGGACACTGTACAAATTGTGAATAAAAAAGGAATGCAATGATGTGGAAGTTTCAAATTTCAATATTTTATTCAGAATACAACATAGATGACATATCAAATGTTTAAACTGAGAAAATGTATCATTTTAAGGGAAAAATAAATTGATTTTAAATTTCATGGCATCAACACATCTCAAAAAAGTTGGGACAAGGCCATGTTTACCACTGTGTGGCATCCCCTCTTCTTTTTATAACAGTCTGCAAATATCTGGAGACTGAGGAGACAACTTACTCAAGTTTAGGAATAGGAATGTTGTCCCATTCTTGTCTAATACAGGCTTCTAGTTGCTCAACTGTCTTAGGTCTTCTTTGTCGCATCTTTCTCTTTATGATGCGCCAAATGTTTTCTATGGGTGAAAGATCTGGACTGCAGGCTGGCCATTTCAGTACCCGGATCCTTCTTCTACGCAGCCATGATGTTGTAATTGATGCAGTATGTGGTCTGGCATTGTGATGTTGAAAAATGCAAGGTCTTCCCTGAAAGAGACGACGTCTGGATGGGAGCATATGTTGTTCTAGAACTTGGATATACCTTTCAGCATTGATGGTGCCTTTCTGAACTGAGCGCTGATAACAACTTGGGTTGCCACAGTCCATTTTCTCCACTATTTTTCGCCGCAGCATTGGGGGAATTGGTGATCCTCTGCCCATCTTGACTTCTGAGAGACACTGCCACTCTGAGAGGCTCTTTTTATACCCAATCATGTTGCCAATTGACCTAATAAGTTGCAAATTGGTTCTCCAGCTGTTCCTTATATGTACATTTAACTTTTCCGGCCTCTTATTGCTACCTGTCCCAACTTTTTTGGAATGTGTAGCTCTCCTTAAATCCAAAATGAACCAATATTTGGCATGACATTTCAAAATGTCTCACTTTCAACATTTGATGTGTTATCTATATTCTATTGTGAATAAAATATAAGTTTATGAGATTTGTAAATTATTGCATTCCTTTTTTATTCACAATTTGTACAGTGCCCCAACTTTTTTGGAATCGGGTTTGTAATTTTACCATGTTACCTGAGCATTCGGATGCACAAATATTTTCATAATAACTGGAATAAAGAAAGTGATCAGTGTGATTTATATTGAAAATGTTAAGCAAGCGCTGCTTTGTTTTTTTTGTTGTTGTTGTTGTTGTTGTTGTTGTTTTTACGGTTTGTATATCAGCAGTCCTAGTTTTAGTTTCCCTTTTTGAATGGTGAAAATAGACTATTGATACTTGCTGATATAGACAGATATTTACTTGCATGCAGGTGCAGAATGCACATGCTAGTTGATAGTCACCTTTAGTCCTTTTGGTGTGTTCAAGCGCAGCTTTTTGGCTGAGACGCAGCTGATGAGAGCACAGTCAGCTTTCGTCGCCACTAGTGACGTCGGTTTGGTGTGTCCCAGGCTTTATACATTCACTAAAAATCCCCTTGACCCCATGACTACAAGTAATTGTAAAAATCATAATTTGTTTGCAGATGCCACTTTTTTGATACTTTGATATCCAATTCAATATCATTAATTTGATTTCCTACTATTTCTGTAGTTTCCTCAAACCTGTCAGCCAATGAGATGCCTGTTGCTTGTTGGCCATTTAAACATGGGTAAACAAAGACAGTTTCTCTGGTCATGTGTCTGTAGGCAGTGTGCAGCTGTGCAGACAATTATAATTGTGCTGACAGCAAAACAAAAGAGCAGTCTCTCAACCCACCACACAACACACACATGTGCACATATGCATACACACACACCTTAAAGCCATTTCTATCATGGACAACTTCCTGATTAAATTACCAACAGGCTTGTTTGGCCAGATGAAAAAAAAAAAAAAAAAGAACTGTTATTTTTGAACATTTTATTGCTTGTTATCTGTAAAGAATCATTTGTGTGCTGTGTACATATTATTTACACCTGAGCTTTCTTATTAGTGTGATATGACTAAATATTGATTTTTTTTTTTATATATTTATAGGACTTGTTACTGATTATAGAGTAAGTATACTGCATGCAATGTTTGTGTGCATGCGTGTGTGTGTGAGAGAGAGAGAGAGAGAGAGAGAGAGAGAGAGAGAGAGAGAGAGAGAGAGAGAGAGAGAGAGAGAGAGAGAGAGAGAGAGAGAGAGAGAGAGAGAGAGAGAGAGAGAGAGAGAGAGAGAGAGATTGTTTAGCTTTCCGATGATCTCTGTAAACCTATAATAGGTTATTATCTGTATTATTAGCTTGTAAATGAGTTTTCTAGTATTAACTATTACAGAGGTTTTGGTGAATTGTGACTGAAAAAAAAAAAAAATAGGTTGCAGGTTACAGCAGTAAAAGAACAAAGATACATATTTAAGATAAACCAATAAAACCTTTTTAAAAACTCTTTCCATATCTTTTAATGTTGATTTAAAAGATTTTAAGGGGGCACAAAATTAATTTCACTAGGTAATCTGTCTTAATAAAAAATATATAGCCCAGTGTTTGTTTCACGTGTTCGGCAAGTAAATCCTGCTGTGGTTCATGCATTTAAAAATTAAAAATTATAATTATAATTCTCATTTGTTAACATTAGTTAATGTATTAACTAACATAAAATAACAACAATTAATTTGTTACAGTATTCATTCATCTTCATCGTTCATTGTTTATTCATGTTAGTTCATGGTGCATACAACTTTTGATTTTAATAACGTATTAGTAAATGTTGAAATTAACTTTAAGATTAATAAATGAGGTAGAAGTATTGTTCATTGTTAGTTCATGTTAACTAAAGTAATTAATGTTAACTAATGAAACCTTATTGTAAAGTGTTACCAAAATATTTTGCAAATTGTAATAAATTAATAAATTTAATGTATGTTTTAAATTTTTATTTGCTTGTTAATATTATTGTTAGTTTTTAAACAATGCAAGATTTTGAGAACCATGTCTAAGAACCATGACTCTAATTTAAATGCCAATTAACTGTATAATTTATATATCTGTGCTCAGTAGTTCTTTATATGGGAAGAAACACATAATTTAATGTGTATTTAAGTGTAGGTGATGAGAAAAGGAGAGAGCAATACAAACTTTTGTATAAGCAGAATTGTATGTGCACTGGTTTGTGTCCTTGTGATTCATGTGTACTTCATATGTCATATTTCATCTCATCTCCCTTCAGCACTGGCAAATTCCATTGGGACGTAGGTTCCGCTCTCTCAAGATGTGGTTTGTGTTCCGCATGTACGGACTCAAAGGTCTCCAAGCCTACATCCGCAAGGTAACTACCTTTAATCCATGCTGTCAATCAAATTAGCCCTGCCAATCACATCTTATTTGGCTCAGTCGATTTGGAATGATGCAAATAAGTGCACTCTTTTGGTTTTTGTAAGACATGCTTTGTTCTTTTCTTCACATGTATTATAGGAAATCTGGTCCAGATTCTATATTTGTTGAGGAAATATATTACATGCAAGATTTATTTGAATCTCTTTGTATTCTTATAAAAATACTATATTTATGTGTTCATATATATGTGCTTATATATATGTGTGTGTGTGTGTGTGTGTGTGTGTGTGTGTGTGTTTCTTGTTAGTTTACTCAAAGTTACACTTTCAGAAAGAAAGGTTCTATATAGAACCTTAAAGAGTTCTGTCAGGTGCTTTATATATAGAACCTTTCAGGGGTTCCCATGGCATCATTATATGGATTTAGTTTTGATTAACTTGTTTTAATTCCTTTTTAAAAAAATATTTAATTTCATGATTTAAACAGCTCATAAACACTTTATTACCAAAAATAAAAAATAAATGAAGTAACCCCTTAAACATGACAGTATTTTGCAATCATTTTAAACATTTCTCCTTATATAAAACCTTATTGGCATAGGCTATAATGGTTCCTTAAAATGGAGTCAAAAAACCTAGGGTTCTATATAGAAACCCATTGAATCCCCCTTCCCCCACTTGCACGTCTCTTTTCTTCATTCAGTACTTGGATGATTCTAAATGACTTAGATTTAATTGTCAGCTCTCAACTGTTGGACAGCAGCCATAAGGAATAACCATCTGAGAATGAGAAAAATTGTGTGGTCAGATTTAATTCCTGTAATCAGCATTGAAATAATGATTATCGATAAATGTAATCTATGTAAGACAATTTGTTCTAAATGATTAGGACATGATCATTCACTTTCATATTGTGGTTGTTTATTTTAATCTACAGACTGCCCTCTGCTGGTATGCTTGAAAGAGTATTTCACCTTTTTTTCTTTCTCTCTTTCTCTCTTTCTCTCTTTCTTTCTTTCTTTCTTTCTTTCTTTCTTTCTTTCTTTCTTTCTTTCTTTCTATCTATCTATCTATCTATCTAATATCAACACAATGTTGTTGTGTCAGTTTAACACAAATTAGCTGCATCTCATGTCTAAAATGCATTGTTCGTCTTGTCTCAGCATGTAGGGTTGGCCAAAGAGTTCGAGTCTTTGGTGAGAGCTGACCAACGCTTTGAGATCTCAGCTGATGTTGTGCTGGGCCTCGTCTGCTTTAGACTGAAGGTCAGAGAAAACACTCTCTTTACAAAAACATAAATGATCTCTACTTGTGGTTATAATAGACTGACGCTGGGAGGTGGTTAACTATGGGAAATTGCAGTATGACTTATTTTAATTTTCGAAGATGTGCAAAGAGGGCAACAAAAATGACATAAAATGATGTTACAAAGAGTAACATGTAAAAAAAAAAACATCACAAAACATGATATATATGTAAACATATATATATAATAGGCATAGTTAATTATAATGCACTGCTAAATATTCTGGTCTTTGTTAGCACTTTTTTTTTTTTTCAGAACAGTGAGCACCAGTAAAAAAAAAAAAAAAAAAAAAAAAAACTATACCAAAATCTATTTAAAATACATTTATTTCATACTAAGTATACTTCAAATCCATTAACATATTTATTGGCATATCACTTAAGTCTTACTGATATAAAATTACAATTAAACTTTATTTGGAGTAGTTCTTTATTGCACAATGCACATTTCTTAATATTACGCCTAAAATTAGTTTTAATAAAATTATTAATAAGGATTGTATGATCTTTGTATAATATCATAAATGCAAAATGTTTAAAGTGTACCTAAAGTATACTTGCAATACTTCCACTTTAGCTTTAGCAAAATCAAATATACTTAAGTATATGTCTAGTTGAACCTGCACTACTTCTGCTTTTTTTTTTTTTTTAATCAGAAATCAAAGGCCAGAAATGTTCACGTGGGTGGGCCTTCATAAAACAGGGTGCATAGGCAATGAAAACTACATGCCAAAATACTAAGAAAAAATATAACACAGTTTCAAGTTCAAAGTTTCAAAACAGCATACAACAACACAACAATCTATAAAAACTACTTATTTCAACTTAAAAACGTAAGTTTCTTGCAACAGAAAAATTGGGTTTCCTTTCAAAGGGAACTCTACACTGTGTTTGAAACGCATTTGGGGAAACATCATCACGTGAACCGGTGTCTGAATACAACTATGCAGCTATACTGCCTAGAGAAGCAGTCAGTATCTCATCGTCTTTAGGGACTGTTTTTGTCTGTTTGCGATTACTTCAAATCTGGTAAGACTTTACTATGTCTGACAAACGTTTTAGAAAGTGTGTGGATCCATGTCCCAGGTTTTTGGCACCCGGTGACACACGCGATATGTGCGTTTTCTGCCTGGGAATTGTGAGCATCTACCTATTAGGATGCTCCGCTCTCGTTTGGCCCTCTTCTCGAGGGAAGAAGGGCCAGCGTCTGTGCCTGGTGGTTCTGGTCCTGCTCGTGCTGAGGCGGAGCGGTGGTTGAAGTCATGGGGCTCGCAGGTGCAGCTCGCTGAGGAGTTTGAGAGAGGTGTAACTCTCTCTCAACCCCCGGTAGTTGACGAGGGTGAGCTGCTGGATGATGATGATGTGCTTTCTTTGACATCATCGGATCCAGCAGCGAGTGCTCTTCCGGCGTTAAGCCCAAGAGAGCAGGAGATGATTGTTGAAGAGAAAGCAGGTGAGCCTGCTGAGACTTCAAGCAGCTCCACATAAGCAGGGCAGAGAGGCTTTGAAGTTATGGAACGCGCTTCTGGCAAGCTGCAGCTGCCTTAGGAGCGCGTTAAGAAAGGGGGCGCACGTGGACGGCTTGACGAGCGGTTCCTTTCTGACCATAACACAACAGCTCCCATGAGCCTTCCATTCCTTCCTGATCTTCATGTTGAGATCAAGAAGGCATGGAAGAACCCATACTCGACTCGTATTCATCGGCATCAGCGTGCCAATTTCGCTGATGTGAAGGGATTGAGCCAGCATGGGTATGTGTCGATCCATCACAGGGCAGGCCCCCGACACTGAAAGCTCCAGTCCTGCCTTCCAAGCCCCTTAAAGTGACCTCTCGCTTGAATGGCAGGGCATACGCGGCAGCGGGTCAGGCTGGTGCGGCCTTACACACGATGGCAGTGTTACAGGCCTACCAGGCTGATTTGCTAAAGGATCTAGATCAGGGGCAGGGTTTGTCCCCTGAGGCAGTAGAAGGGCTGCGCCGCACTACAGATCGGGCCACCAAGCAAACTGCTGCATCGGTGGGAAGATTGATGGCAGCAATGGTGGCCACGGAGAGGCACCTGTGGTTGAACTTGGCTGACATCGGGGAGAAAGAAAAGGGCTTTCTCCTCAATGCGCCGGTTTCGCCCTCTGAACATTTCGGTACCTCCATCATGGTGGGGAAGTTCAGAGAGGCGAAGGCGTGCTCGGCAGCGTTTAAAACCTGCATACCGCTCAGATCTGATCCTGGGCCCAGAGAGACAAGAGGTCCTGGCCCGTCCCCATTCGAGGATCGGAGACAGGGCCAGAGGTCCAGTGCTGCTTCTCGAGCACCTTCTCGGAGTAAGTCCCAGAGAAGATGGGACTCTAGGAAGAAGAAGCAGGATCTCAGGGAGTTGATCAATTGATTCCCTTTCTGTAAGGGTAGTTTCATCTACCCTCTCCTCTCTTCTTCCACCTCCTGTGTATCTATGAGATTTTTTTTAAACACGCTCAGGCGCTTTTTACAGTCAGGCTGAGGGTGGGCCCATGATGAATATTTCTCTGATGGCTTGCCTTCTGGCTTGATAGTGAGGATGGCTCTTTTAGGCTTAAAAGTACCGTGAATTCCATCCCTTTCGTGATGAGAGTCTCTGGTCTTCCAGCCGCAGGAAGGTAAGCTTGGTCTATATTTATGTTATAAAATATTGTGACCGTAGTTTCCTGTTTAGCTTTTCCTGAGTGTGTAAAAGTATTAGTTAGGGTTTTTTTTTGGGGCCCTGAAGTTTCCATTAGGTTGGTTTCTTTGTGTTGGCTCTATGGCCACCTTGTTCAGCTACCATTTGGAGTTTGTTTAGAGATTGGCACTCTTAACTTCAGGAAAGATCTAATGTTTGCGTCAGCCTTTGGGCCGCCTGACATTTTTTGATTGGATGTTTTTTTCGCTCCTCTGAGCTCTTGTTTTGAGTTAATTCAGAGTTGTCTCCTCTTTATTGAGAGTTTAGAGTTTGACTGTTAGCCCCAGGCAGATCTATGCTTTATGGCCTCTTAAGCTCGTAGCTTTAGCTGGCCTAGGCTAGAACTAGTGTAGGTGATATACTGTAGTTTTCACCTCTTTTGTTACTACCCCCGTCAGGTTGTGTAGTTTCCTAGTTTTGGCCTCCTCTTTTCAGAGTTATTAGGCATAAGCCCATTACCCCTTTGGTGTAGGTGCAAAGATAGATAGCGGCTAAGATAGCAGACTATTGCTAAGTCTCCCTGGTGCCGTTGTCTCAGGTGGTAGGCCCCTTTTCACTATGTGAATAAGGAATGTTAGTGATTGCTGTGGCCCCACTTTTCTAGAAGCTTTTCATTCTATATGTTGTTATCCTTTTCCCCTGAACCCCTTGAATTTCTATTCAAGCTTGAGTGAACAGTGTTAGCTTTCTTTAGCTCCTGTTCCCTAGGGTTCAGCGCAGATGTGTCTGTCGTTAGGTGAAAAGTGCTCACCCTTGAAATTTAAACGTTTCAGGGTGGTATAAATGAAAAGTGAAGCATTCCCCTGTTTCTCAGGGTTGTTGATGTTCTAGTTCTAGTTTGCCCAGCACAATGTGAGCTCTTAACTCTATCGCCGCCACAGGTTAGCACCTGTTTCTGGAGTAGTAGGCTTTGTGGTAGCCTCATTCAGAGCATGGTGACTAGGTTGTACTCCCCTTTATTTTTAGGGTAAGAAAAACTGTGTTTTTACTGCGTATTTGGCCTGTTGGTGTGCATAACTGGACACTGCCACAATTTACGATTGTGTTGTTGGAGTAGTTGGCTTTGTTTGCACCTCCTTCAAGCACAATAGCTTGTTGTAGTACAAGTTTTGTTGGTAGATGTTTAGTCAGAGTTTCTGCTCACTCAGTATATTTGACACTGCCACAGGTTTATGCCCGTGTTCATTTGAAGTAGTAGGCCATACTTTGGCCTCCTTCAAAGCATGGTCCCCTTTCTGTAAAGGTAGTATTTTCTTACTAGTGCATTGCCTGTTGGAATGTGTAGATTTAACCTCAGGTTGAGTTAAGCTAGGGAACCTCACTTGATAGTTTGGTGTATATATATATATAGTCTCATCAGTCTCATCTCATCTCATTTGGTATATATATAAAGTCTCATCTAAAAAATTATATAGCATCATCTAAAAATAATTTGATAATTCTCAGATTTGAAATACATGGTGAGACTCGTGTCTTTAGCTACAATGACTTTCTAGACTCTAAAGTTTCCTTCTGACAAATGTGCCAAAATCTGCAACATAGATTCCCAATAGTGTGCACTCCAGCGAGTTTGGTTGTTTGGCAAAAGTACAGCAAAACCGATTGTTGGTGAGTGCCATTGGCTTTATGGCCTGTTCAAAACATATCAATCATTGTGGTTCAACCAATAGTAAGACATTGGGGCAGGCCAATGGGGGACAAGGTTTAGCTTAAGCAGTTACAGTGTTTTCAAGTCATGTCAGAAAGAATGTATTTAAAATGCACATGAACATCAGCACAACTCATAATTATGAGTTTAGGTAACTTAGGTAAGTTTCCAAGTTAAGTATGTGACGGTGAGAAAACAATATACAGTAGTCAGCATTTGAAGTGGATCAAAAAATGAATCAAAGTTGTCCTTAGAAGAAGGTTTTAGGACAACTTTGATGAAGGGTTTTGATCCGCTTCAAATTTTGACTATTTACAGACATACTGACATAAATATTTTAATTAAACTTTATTTGCAGTTCTTCTCTATTGTATAATGCACAATACATATTTCTAAATATTAAGCCTAAAATGTGTTTAATATCACTATTAGTAAAGATAGTATGATCACTGTATCATTTGAATGTAAGATATTTATATACTTATACTAAAGTATACTTGCAATAGTTCCACTTTAGCATAATAAAATATACTTTAGTATATCTTTAGTTGGACCTCAACACAAAAATACTTGTTCCAGTTTAGCAGACTTTAAGTATACCAATTTAGTATACTAAAAATACAATTGCAGGGTATTTATATTAAGTAAATGCAAATGTAAATGCAATTGTAGTACACTTAGCATAAAATAAATGTATTTCAAATAGATTTTAGTATATTTATTTTTCACTAGTGTCCTCAGTGCAAATAATTAGGCACTGAGTAGATCCTAGGATTGAGCAGAGTGTTACTCCCCTCATTTGAGGGTAAAAGGCACTAAGCTAAGTCCTGTTCTCCAGGATGCCGTCGCTACGCTCTGGTCTGAGTTGGTTACTGCTCTTTTGCAGTCACTCGTACTGGATATCTTCTCTGAAGAATGTGATTTTGAGACGCTGTAATCTTTAACTAACCAGGTCGGCCTCCCTGGTGGCATACAGGGTTAACTTTGTTCCCCTGACAAGTGACTGGCTAGGGTTCCTTCGGGCCCCCTGGCCACATTCCCTTAGAGGTACCCTCTTTTCTGCGGAAAAGAAGTCCCAGAAGTCTTTGAGCAGCCTTGGTAGGCCTTCTGTGGAAGGCCTCTTTGAGGTTTATAGCTTGGGCTGTTGGCCATAGGGAGTGCTGTCACTGACAGCCTATGTATGACCTGTAGGGAGGGTGGCACTTCAGTTGAAGCTGCTAGTTCTGACGTTTGTCTAGCCATTTTGGCATGCACTCCCCTCAAGCATGGCGGCATGGATATATCGTTCCCCAAATGCGTTTCAAATGCAGTGTAGAGTTCCCTTTCGAAAGGGAACGTCTCAGGTTACGTATGTAACCATGGTTCCCTGACGCGTAAACTCCACAAACGCGTAAATCTGTCAATCTGCCTCCAGGATCGAGTTTGGACACCCCTGGTTTAGATCATTGCATGGTCAAGCTCCTGTTTATATAAAAGTGTTGTTGCAACCTTATAATTCCAGCAGGAATGTGAGATCCTCTGAACAGGTCTTGTTAGCTGTCCCTCGTTCTAGACTAAAGATTAAAGGTTACTGTGCCTTTGAGGTTGTTGGTCCCAAATTATGGAATGCTCTCCCACTGGATTTAAAAAGCAGCTGAAAACCTATTTCTTTAAACTTGCTTTTGTCTAAATTGTTCTCTGTTACTCTCTGTTGTTATCTTATCTGTTTTTAATGTCTGTAACTCTTTTTCATTTTTTTTCTGTTTTTTTATTTGGATGTAAAGCACCTTTTTGCTCTAGAAAGGTGCTATAGAAATAAAAATTACTTACTGAGCTGCGTATTAAACCCTGCAGGGCTCCAATGAATTAAATGAAACTCTGTTGAAGAGGATCAACAGTGCACGTAAGATCCACCTGGTTCCATGCCAACTGGCAGGAAAGTTTGTTCTGCGTTTTGCTGTGTGTGCCCGTACTACTGAGTCACGGCATGTTCAGGAGGCTTGGTGCCACATCAACCACCTGGCATCAGAGCTGCTTCAGGAACTGCCGCACTGACCACTATGGTGGGCATCACATGTTAAGTCAAATGGGTGATCTGTACCACATCTGCTATCCACACTGTCTTACTTTCACTCTACTGCTACAATTCTTTATACTATTTATTGTCAAAATGTGCATATGTGTGTGTGTGTGTGTGTGCATGTTTGTCTCAAAGGTGTCCACCAAGAGTGCAGAGCGTCTGTCTTTTGTGAGCTGGATCATGCGCGTGTTGTCTGCTGAGAGCAATGTTTTATCCAAAAAAATTTACTGTTGTGTACCAAGGACTAAAAGTGATGTCTGAAGGGGATATATGTTTTTTTATGACCCTACAAGTTTGATTAAATGATTGAAATATGAGGAAAATGTTTTATATATTTTAAATATTTTAAAGGTACACTGTGTAGCTTTTGGCATCACAGCCGGAGCAACTTTTCTCTATTTGCAATATGATGAGACACGACCAGGCGAGTGACTTATGTACACATTTTCCTGTGAAAACCATCACAACAGGTCTAAAATATAAACCCTTATAATAGGCTTACCATAGTGAATCAGGGTATGACAAAAAAAAAAAAAAAAAATTGGAAGAAAAATGTATCACGCATTGACTTATTATTTAAATTTTGTTAATTTTGAACAAAAAAAAGTTACATAGTGTACCTTTAAATATGAAGAAAACTAAACTAAACTTGGTTAAGGTATTTATCTGACAAAATTATTTGGCAAAAAAAGGCAATCTACAGCTATAGGTTTTATTTTACTATGCAAAAAACAAATGCATTGAAAAACAAAAAGCTCACAGGAAAAAAGCATACACTAACAACAACATAATCAGTTATTAATATTTCATTGTTTCTCTCTTGTTTTTGCATGTGTTCATAATTTCTTTGTATGACAGCCTGTCCGAAAAATTATGTCCGCACAATTTGTCATGTTTCATTGCTTTATCACAAATAAAACAATTGACTCCAAGTACAGCTACCTAATATGATTACAAAATCATTAAATAAATCATTAATAATATTTAAATAAAAGGTGAATATATCAATTTTCCTAGGCCAGACATCACTTTTGGCCACTACTGTACTTGTGCATTTGAAAATGTGTCTATATTGGTGTCTATATGGAATATTTTTTGTAAGATATTCAGAGAAAGTTTTCTCTTGAATGAGAGTAAGTTTTCACATCTGCTATTTCACATCTGCTATCCACACTGTCTTACTTTCACTCTACTGCTACAATTCTTTATACTATTTATTGTCAAAATGTGCATATGTGTGTGTGTGCATGTTTGTCTCAAAGGTGTCCACCAAGAGTACAGAGCGTCTGTCTTTTGTGAGCTGGATCATGCGCGTGTTGTCTGCTGAGAGCAATGTTTTATCCAAAAAAATGTACTGTTGTGTACCAAGGAATAAAAGTGATGTCCGAAGGGGATGTACTTGTGCATTTGAAAATGTGTCTATATTGGTGTCTATATGGAATATGTTTTGTAAGATATTCAGAGAAAGTTTTCTCTTGAATGAGAGTAAGTTTTCAGACTGCTTTTACCAGAGCATTGGCCTTTATTGTTTCTCACTATGACTTTGCTCACTATTCTGCATTTTCAAAAATCAAAATCAAATATTAAATATTAAGTAATATTAATTCCTCCTTCCTTTCTTTTTCTAAAAGCATTTTTCGTGACTCAGCACAGCTTCTGTGACGCGATACCTCACCACCCTTCTTTGACACAGTTGTTGTGCCCAAAAAGATTTGACTGGTACATATTAAACAGTAGTGTATATGTATTGACATTCACAATAAAGTGCATTTCTCCCAAAATGTTGCTTTGTGAATTGTATACTGCTACACTCTTTAGAAATGCTAAGGTTTATTGCATGATGCTAGGTTTTAATCTGTGAATTCACTATGAGCACTCATAGTCTTGTACACTGTAGATGGGTTTCTGGACTATATACACCAACTGGACTTGTATAGTTATATAGTATGTATAAATATACATGGAAAAACAACATCTGCAGTGTGTGTCATCTGCTTGTGCTGAGGGCCACTGCCACCCTGCCAGTCCGCTGTATTTCTCCCACAGATACCTAAGGGCATGATCTTTAATAATGACAGCCTATTGTTTAAAAAAAAAAAAAAAATACAGTTACAAAGCCTTCATATTATAGACTATATATTCAGGGTAACACTTTACAATAAGTTTCATTAGTTAACGTTAGTTAACTACATTAGTTAACATGAACTAATAATGAACTGCACTTATACAGCATTTATTAATATTTGTTAATGTTAATTTCAACATTTAATAACACATTATTAAAATCTTGTTAACATTAGTTAATGCACTGTGAACTGTCAATGTTCTGTGTTCGTTTCCCTTGTGTCACGTTCAGTTTTCCCGCCACCAGTTTGTTCCCTTGGTTTCCCTGATTTGAGTTCATTAGTCCCAGCTGTCTCTTGTTAATTAGCCTTGTTTGCCCCTTTGTCTGACATGTGTATATTCCCTGTGTTCTCCCTCAGTCTTGGTTGGTTGTCGTCATTACTACATGTCTCTGTTGTGCCATGTATGTTAATCTCCTGCGTCTGTTCATTAAAGTCCCTTTGATTGGTGCTCCATCGTCTGCGTGTGTTACCCATAACCATGCTGTGTGACAGAACAACCGACTAAAACTACACCTACCTGGCTGAGGACTGCCTGTGGGGCTTAAGGCAGAGTGGTTGTCCGTTGGAGAGGTATGTGGAGGAATTTTCTGAGCTCTCTTGTCAGGTGGGCTGGCCAGATGCTTACTGTTTTCTGATGGGCCTGGATGAGGATACCATTCGTTATAGTGAACCTATTTGTTATCTATCTCTAGTTGAGTCTATTAATCTCGTTCTCTATTTAAATGGTTAAAACTTTGAAGTTAAAGAAGTTAAAGTAGAGAAGTATCGTCCTCGTCCAGCCCCATCAGAAACACAAGTGGCCTGGTCCCTCCACATACCCCTCCAATGAATCGGTCCATTTCTGTCCTCCGGCACTTCCCCACGTCTTCAGTTCAGGGATCCTAATGGCCACCACTCCAGAGCCTCGTCGCAAGATGGCCGCCGCCATGCGCGCGAACCCTCAGTCAAGATGGCCGCCGCCGCCGTGCACGTGAGCGCCCTCGGTCAAGATTGCCAATAAATGCTGTATAAGTGCAGTTCATTATTAGTTCGTGTTAACTAATGTAGTTAACTAACGTTAACTAATGAAACTTACTGTAAAGTGTTACCCTGAATATATAGTCTATAATATGAAGGCTTTGTAACTGTTTTTTTAAACAATAGGCTGTCATTATTAAAGATCATGCCCTTAGGTATCTGTGGGAGAAATACAGCGGACTGGCAGGGTGGCAGTGGCCCTCAGCACAAGCAGATGACACACACTGCAGATGTTGTTTTTCCATGTATATCTATACATACTATAAAACTATACAAGTCCAGTTGGTGTATATAGTCCAGAAACCCATCTACTTGGAGTGTACAAGACTATGAGTGCTCCTAGTGAATTCACAGCTTAAAACCTAGCATCGCCGTGCGCGAGCGCCCTCGGTCAAGATGGTCTCCGCACCTGTGTCTTTGGGCCTTTTAGTGGAGTATGAGGGGATGTCCTGGAGCCCAGAGATTGCTCCAGCCCCTGAGTCTGCTCCAGTGTCTGCCTCAGCCCGTGTCCCGAGTCCAGAGGCGACTCCGTTCCTCGCCCCGAGTCCAGAGGCGACTCCGTTCCTCGCCCCGAGTCCAGAGGCGACTCCGTTCCTCGCCCCGAGTCCAGAGGCGACTCCGTTCCTCGCCCCGAGTCCAGAGGCGACTCCGTTCCTCGCCCCGAGTCCAGAGGCGACTCCGTTCCTCGCCCCGAGTCCAGAGGCGACTCCGTTCCTCGCCCCGAGTCCAGAGGCGACTCCGTTCCTCGCCCCGAGTCCAGAGGCGACTCCGTTCCTCGCCCCGAGTCCAGAGGCGACTCCGTTCCTCGCCCCGAGTCCAGAGGCGACTCCGTTCCTCGCCCCGAGTCCAGAGGCGACTCCGTTCCTCGCCCCGAGTCCAGAGGCGACTCCGTTCCTCGCCCCGAGTCCAGAGGCGACTCCGTTCCTCGCCCCGAGTCCAGAGGCGACTCCGTTCCTCGCCCCGAGTCCAGAGGCGACTCCGTTCCTCGCCCCGAGTCCAGAGGCGACTCCGTTCCTCGCCCCGAGTCCAGAGGCGACTCCGTTCCTCGCCCCGAGTCCAGAGGCGACTCCGTTCCTCGCCCCGAGTCCAGAGGCGACTCCGTTCCTCGCCCCGAGTCCAGAGGCGACTCCGTTCCTCGCCCCGAGTCCAGAGGCGACTCCGTTCCTCGCCCCGAGTCCAGAGGCGACTCCGTTCCTCGCCCCGAGTCCAGAGGCGACTCCGTTCCTCGCCCCGAGTCCAGAGGCGACTCCGTTCCTCGCCCCGAGTCCAGAGGCGACTCCGTTCCTCGCCCCGAGTCCAGAGGCGACTCCGTTCCTCGCCCCGAGTCCAGAGGCGACTCCGTTCCTCGCCCCGAGTCCAGAGGCGACTCCGTTCCTCGCCCCGAGTCCAGAGGCGACTCCGTTCCTCGCCCCGAGTCCAGAGGCGACTCCGTTCCTCGCCCCGAGTCCAGAGGCGACTCCGTTCCTCGCCCCGAGTCCAGAGGCGACTCCGTTCCTCGCCCCGAGTCCAGAGGCGACTCCGTTCCTCGCCCCGAGTCCAGAGGCGACTCCGTTCCTCGCCCCGAGTCCAGAGGCGACTCCGTTCCTCGCCCCGAGTCCAGAGGCGACTCCGTTCCTCGCCCCGAGTCCAGAGGCGACTCCGTTCCTCGCCCCGAGTCCAGAGGCGACTCCGTTCCTCGCCCCGAGTCCAGAGGCGACTCCGTTCCTCGCCCCGAGTCCAGAGGCGACTCCGTTCCTCGCCCCGAGTCCAGAGGCGACTCCGTTCCTCGCCCCGAGTCCAGAGGCGACTCCGTTCCTCGCCCCGAGTCCAGAGGCGACTCCGTTCCTCGCCCCGAGTCCAGAGGCGACTCCGTTCCTCGCCCCGAGTCCAGAGGCGACTCCGTTCCTCGCCCCGAGTCCAGAGGCGACTCCGTTCCTCGCCCCGAGTCCAGAGGCGACTCCGTTCCTCGCCCCGAGTCCAGAGGCGACTCCGTTCCTCGCCCCGAGTCCAGAGGCGACTCCGTTCCTCGCCCCGAGTCCAGAGGCGACTCCGTTCCTCGCCCCGAGTCCAGAGGCGACTCCGTTCCTCGCCCCGAGTCCAGAGGCGACTCCGTTCCTCGCCCCGAGTCCAGAGGCGACTCCGTTCCTCGCCCCGAGTCCAGAGGCGACTCCGTTCCTCGCCCCGAGTCCAGAGGCGACTCCGTTCCTCGCCCCGAGTCCAGAGGCGACTCCGTTCCTCGCCCCGAGTCCAGAGGCGACTCCGTTCCTCGCCCCGAGTCCAGAGGCGACTCCAGTTTGTTAATGCCATGTGCCATGTATGTTAATCTCCTGCGTCTGTTTATTAAAGTCCCTTTGATTGGAGCTCCATCGTCTGCGTGTGTTTCCCATAACCATGCTGTGTGACAGAACTAACATGAACAAACAATGAACAACTGTATTTTCATTAACTAATATTAATGAAGATTAGTAAACTCATCAGTAACTCATCGTTATGTTAGTTAATACATTAAGTAATGTTTAACTAATGAACCTTATTGTAAACTGTTACCATATTTGGATGTTATATATATATATCTCCTATAAATTAGTTATATTTAAAATAAGATATAGTTTACTCTTAGAGTAAACTCATTACACTACGGTATTATTAGTTAATTAGCTGACAAGAACCTACAATGAGCAATACAATGTATTTATTAATCTTTCATATTAATAAAAAATATAAATGTTCGTTGTTTGTTCATGTTAGTTTACAGGGCATTGAGTAATTGTCACAGTCTCCATCTGTCCTGGACTCCATCTCCCATCATCCTCCCTGGCCCTCACCTGCACTCACTCCACCATCAGCCAATCACATGGATTCCCTGCACCTGCACCTTCCAAAGTATTTTTGGAAACATTTTTGTCAATAATATTTCTTTTCTTGAAACTTGATGGATTACTTACAAAATGTTACAAGAATTTGCCTCAGATACCAACACTTTGTGTCTGAATATGCATATCTTGTTACTATAGTAGGTGAAAAGCAGTATGTGAAACAAGTATGTCTGAATTTACAGTATTCATAAAACATAGACATGACATCACTGTTTTCACCAGAGCTGCTTTATAAATGTACTGAACTCATTCCATAATTGTTTAACTTCACACAGTTACTGAACTGAACTGAATCAACACTGAACTGACCTAAGCTGAACAATGACACTATAAAGATTATTGTCTTTTTTGAGCTTCTTTACAGAATTGAATTCTGATTGCATCATTGATCATTACTTTCCTGTTTGTTTCCTTGCTTTGAAACAATCTGTATTTTTTTTAAAGCACTATATAAATAAAGGTGAAGAAAACAAACGAATGAATAAGCAACACTTATTGATGACTTGCTTGTTGCAGTGACTATTCAAACCCAGCAGATGGCAATATGGCTACAGTATCAATATCATTGTGACTTTCTTGCTGAAGTTTCCTGGGGCACTGATTACAAAATATAATGAACAGTGGATAGGTTTCCCGCAATGTTGAAAATTACATTTTTAAGACTGTGTTACATTATTTTAAAACAGAGCAACGTTGCAATGGGAGTTGTCAGGAATTAACCTCTGAATTAACCCATTTAATCCCACATTTTTCCCAGAGATGACATATATGAATTTGTATGGTATTTGTAAGGATATTAAATCAATGTCAATTATGTAAAAAAAATATTGAAAAGTCCATGAAAAAATGGGTTTTATGTTCAATCACAAAAGTGACCGGTTAGTAGAACACAGGGAGTCTAGGTCTATGGTGTCAATGCATTTTACAAAATGACAAACCTCCAGCAATTAGTTTAAAGATTGGGTTAAATAGATGAAATTAGTGTTTTATTCCATTAACAAAGAAGTAAACATTGTCTGGCTCAGTTTCAAAAAGGAAAAAACAGCATTCCTATGCAGCAGTACGGCACAAATAATCCATTAACCCTTATGTGTTGTTGGGGAGGTTTTCTTCCACTATGGGGTGTTTTTGAGTCTTAATTTGGCCACAACTTCCTCTGTGTTTCAGCAAATGGAATGATTTTCGGTGACAAATCTTATTTTGATACATATTTTGGGAAAATGCTCTGAAAAATTTCAAAACCTCAAATGTATTAGATAAATATTTAATATTTAATATTTTTGCATAAATCTGTTAATCAACCTCAGTCTTGATCAAAACTACTAAATGTTTAAAAACAAATTCAGGATTTTTACTCTTTAATTGCCAAGTTCATAAATGATGTCACTGATTTGGGGGGGAAAAACACACACAAAATGACTTACTTTCAACATAAAAAGTGATTGTGGACTAGATATTTTTTTTTTACCTTTTATCACAGTCTTGGGCATGTCAAAGATTAGTAACAACATTGGCTTTGATGCATTGTTAGTTTTTGTGCAGCATCAGATTTTAATTTTTTCTCCCTCGTTTACTGTTCGTGGCTGTTTTTGCACCATTGACTACCATTATAACGACATTTTTTGATTGCAGATAGGCCTGTGCAAATATTCTATATTGAGTTATATGGAGTATAACAGCATATTATAGTGTGTGTGTGTGTGTGTGTGTGTGTGTGTGTGTGTGTGTGTGTGTGTGAGAGAGAGAGAGAGAGAGTGTGTGAGAGAGACCTTACACCAACTTACCATGATGTATCTGAGAAAATAAAAATATGCACCTCAGCTCTCAGAACTATATGGAGTAAACAAAAACAAAGTAAGTGTATTTATGCACCTGCTGCCTTTTGATGGTGAGAAGTACAGACTAAACAAAAACAAGGTAAGTGGATTTAAACACTTGCATGCCATCCTGCTGGTCATTTGATGGTGAGAAGAGCAGCTAGCAACAAGAGAAAGGGCTTGACTTGTACCGAAGTTTTAGAAATGATTATGCAGCCTGACCCCTCCAGTGAGCTGCAGGAGGTATTGTCTTCTCCCTCTGACACCACAGACTCAGGAGAGTCAGATTCTGATTTTGTTGTGGCACCCTCATCATCCTCTCCAGCCTCCACTGAAGGCGAGGAGGATTCAGAGGATCCTGGATCTGGGTGGATTGAGAGAAACGGTGAAGTGTGGTTTTCCACCAACGTGGAGACAACTCCCTTTCTTCAGCCTGCCAGAGGCGTGACTTTCCGTACCAGCAGGTGGCAGTAGCTGAACAGCCAATCAGAATGATCAGATGGCCCGACGGACAACAAGCTCCGATGCCGATTCAACATGTCGAATCGGCTGAAAAAAAGCTGACGAGCACAACTTCAGCCGACAGTGCAGAACATACTAAAAAAAAACCGATGAACAAAAACTGCCCGACAGCCGACCGTCGGCTTGGTGTGTCCCTGCCTTTATGCCATCACAAGGGTCCAGAACGTGGATTCTGTGTTCAATCTGTTTTTTACGGAGGAGATGATTGACCTCACTGTCAGCATGACCAACCTCCAGTCTGACAACAGAATAAACCATGTATTAATATAATTTCAATATGTATGTATAGATAACCCTTTCATGATGATGTGTGCAAACAATTTTTGAGCTATTCAAAAATGTACTTAGAAAAATTAACTGTCATTTCTGAGCTTTAACGTCATCATTGTGTTAAGATGGCAGTGCCAGGAAATAAATGTGTATGGTCACATCACCAAACTACACAATAATGTTCGACCTGCCCAGAACTCATGCAGACATCTTAAATTTGCATTATAAATGAACATGTGCTTCATAATAAGAGTTGCTTTTTAATACCACACCAAAATATGTGAGAAAAATTTGTGGTCACAATTGTGACTGGTGGAAATAAATGGGTTAATACATATCTCCATAAACAGATATTCTTAGTGCATTTAAATCATTAGTTTGAGGTCTGTGGATGGGTTTCCCAAAATGTTGCAAATCACACTTTATTAAGATTATTGTATGTTATTTTAAAACAGAGCAACATCGTAATGGGAGCTGTCAGATTCAAAGGTGCTGAACTAAAGCCCAAAGTCAACAACCATGAAAATTTTATCTTGTTGAGGCATCACTTACGAGAGTGCTCATCACTTAAATTTTTTTTCAACTGCTTACACACAAAATCCTTACTGGTGTTTAAGAGTAGTAAGGATTTTGTGTGTAAGCAGTTGAAAAAAAATTTAAGTGATGAGCACTCTCGTAAGTGATGCCTCAACAAGATAACATTTTCATGATTGTTGACTTTGGGCTTTAGTTTTCAAACACAACCATTGTTTCTGTCCAGCTACACATGGTTGATGTATTTCTTTTCTTTCGTACTGTGTAATACTGTATTCACAACCACAAATGCTTACAGTAAAAATATAAATAGTTTGGTTTCAATGTTTTCATGTTTACCATGAATTTTTCACCATCTCTCTTTCAGTCTTGTACAGAAATGTACATAGGAGCTCATTAAAGAAGAGCTTTAGGTTTTGAATAACTGTGTGTATATGATATATCCAAAAATAGAATATTATGGCAAAGGTGTTTGCAATGTAAGACAAATGTTTGCTTTTGAGATGTGTTTGTGTTATTTGTGATAAGTGAGGCATTTAGCATTTAGCATTTTGTGTGTGCAATTCTTGGATTTGTGTGTAAAGTTTTGAAAAAAAGAGACAAAGTTTTGAAAATGTAAGCAGTTGAAAAAAACTGTAATATATATATATAAAAACAGTATGGCTTTGGCAAGACAAGATTTCAGAAATGTTAATGTCATATACATAGAGATTACTGAGGAGCCTTAGACAGACGCATGTAATGTAATTACACACTCTGACATTACTGGTAAACCTATTGGAGGTCCATTGGTTGGAAACTTAACAGATGTACATATAACAGCATTAAAATAGCAACCACTGCTGTTTCTGGACTGTAATGAATATGAATACATGAATACATATCTCCAAATACAGATTTTAGTGCATTTAGCTCATTAGCTTGAGGTCTACTGTACAATACCTTTTTGTGACTTCTATTATGAAAAAGTTAATGTCAAGCTACAGACTAGGCTACTGATGTCAAATAAATCAATCTATCTATCTATCTATCTATCTATCTATCTATCTATGAAGTCAGCAGTTACTACAGTGCTCATCTACTGTATGGCAGCACTGTCTCATAATTATTTCATGAGACTATGTGGCCTTATTAACAAGAAAACAAAAAATAACAAAATGGAACCTAACAGGATGGAAATGATTCATAACATGTTAAAATCTGACAAAATGAAAATAAAGAGCTAAATAGAGACAGTTTACTACAGTATGTATTACTTATGTCTACTTTTTCTTATTTTGATATTTTTAACCATCCTTCAAAATCTTCAGGAGTTAGTTTTGCTAAGTATAGTGACATTACAGAAGACTAACAAGGACAAAAAAAAAAATCCATCCACTGGTTGCGCGGTCGCTTTGTTTGTGTGTATGCATGTGTGCTGTTGGGTGTGTTAGCGTATCTGCCACTCACATGAATGTTTTATTAGGTGCGCATATATTGTCTGTTTATTTCAAGTGTTGATTGACTAGTAAATGGGCTGTATGGAGAGCTGTCAGACAGTGCTAATGATCTCTGTTATGAAACAGAGTTGCTGCCGAAACATGTTGAAATACTGAAATACTGTCATCATCATGATTCATGTTTAATTTGATATCACTCAGTAGATGTACTCTAAATGGGTTATATTTTTAAGAGGATACATAATGTTAAAAAAGGGTGGTGTTGTAGATTGTACATTACAGTCCTCTTTACATCTGACAGTTCCACTGAGATATTCTTCTGTATTGAAGGGATCATTCACCCAAATTTAAAAATGAGAAATTGTATTATTTTATTGTAAACAAGAGATGTCAAACTCCAAAAATAACATAAAAAAAAGGAACAATAAAAGTCATATAAAAGTACCATAATCATGCAATATTTTTCCTATATGCACTACCCTTCAACAGCTTTGTGCGATAAAACTTAAAATGTTATTCTCTAAAAACTGAAACCATAGCTCTCATATCTCTTAATCAAATTATTCAATTCACAATTAAGTACTGCCAATTTATTCATTAATTTATCTCAGGGAGGGCATGGAGGATAACATATTATCTATTAGAATTCCAATTCATCTTAACAACATTTGCTTGGTGCAGGATACACAGTTCATTTTGTATTGCCGTCAAAGGAGAGTTGCTTTTTGTGTCCAGATGGTATACTGCATTGTAGAGTTAATTTCCATCACTATTCTGACTGAATATTTTGATAATCAGATTTCATCAAATTTAATGTCAACACAACATGTTCAGTTGTTTTGAATTTTACACATGAATTGAGTAAACTTTTTGAATTTTACTCAAAGCCTAGGCTATGTGTTTTTTTAAATGTGTTGTTGAATGATAATATAGTTAAAGGATAATTTTTGATAAATCAGTGCTGGCCCACTTTAAAAAGTGTCTGGAGTACATGATCTCAAAATGTTTGTTGGTATATACGTAAGCAGTAAGGTACGAGAGGCTGTATCGTGAATAAGTCACGACTGAAGGGCGTTGTTGCGAAACCCCTTCAGCCGTGACTTATTCATGCTACAGCACTAGCTTTGAGTACCTTATTGCTTTTATAAAACGGTTACCACACAATACAAATATTAAAGCCAAAAATATGTATCAATGCAACATTTTAATGAAGTAAACTTTCACTAAAGCCTTCCTTCCGCCTGAAAAAATAGTCCCTGACCATGTACAGCAACAGAAGTTACAATATTACGCCACTAGATGGCGGCAAAGACTGACTTTATGAGTGTGTCAGTCAGTAGTGAAGAATTTTACATTGAAAAGACTGAATGTTGTGAACACGGAACAAGACACAACTGACAAAATGCTTTGACTAGCGCTGTCAGTCACGGAAAACCCCTTAACTGTTAAAAGGACAAGATAATACATCGGGCATTTAAACAGATTTTTTATTATGAACATAGGACTGACCTGAAATAAAATGCTAAATCTAAATGCAGGTAATAAACTCACTCACTCTGTCTTTTTCTCACAATACTCTTCTACATAATAGTAAGCGTCAATGAACAATATCAACTGAGAACAAACAGTTTACGTTGCTAAGAGTGGTTGTGAAGGGTGTTGTGTAGTGATACACATAACCGTTGGGTGAAGCAGTCTTAGCCGTGTTTTATCGTGAATAATCAGAATCAAGGACAGGAACTAACCGTTTTATAACTTGCAAATAACACATTAAATGAACTGATTTCAAATGAAAATATTATAGCTGGACCTTAAAATTAACAAAACGTGGGTATCTAAATGACACGTTTAACAAAAAAGTGGCCCACTTTACCTGAATTCACCAAATAGGTATATTTTTTGAGTTTTGCATAGAGGCATATTTTTCCAGTGACCCTAAGTTGCAAAATACTGTAGCATTTGATTAAATGCATGACCTCTGATAAGATATGGGAAGCAGTTTCTGCCATTTAACATCCCACCATTTAATGATAAGCCTATTTATTTTGCTATCCTAATTGTGAACAATTATGTGGTTTGGTTATATGGATTTTATTTCCGTATTGTTAGAACCATTGCTATAATACATATCTTACCATTCATGCATGCATTTAAGTTTGAGCTGTCTAACAACTGACAAACAATACAAGAATACAGAGGAATGTTCTAATGGGAAGAGATCACAATAGTTGTGATATTATGTGCTAATGCACTTTGCCACAAGCCTATCTCATTGCACACTTAACAGCTACACTTTGATTAATGGACCAGACCACACAAGCTACAGTTATATTAGAGGATGTACAGACGTGATACAACACTAATGAGTTTAGTCTGCTAGTCCGGCTTTTTTTTTTTTTTTTTTTTTTTTTTCACACTAATCTATTGATATCTATCATGTTTAATGATTTATTTGCATTGATATTTACTGATTTTCTTTCATTAACCATTCAAATTCTTCTAAATACTTCTGATGATCTGCATTAGTAGGATATTTCACCCAAAATAAAATGTAAAAATAAAATATTAAAACAATTCAAACAACAAGCCTCTGGATTCCCCTCACATGTATGTCTTCATTTTAAACCTTTTTGATTTTCTGTCTTCTGTGGAACACAAGAGAAGATAATTTGAAAAAAAAAAAATGTCTCAGTGTTTTGCAGGTTTGGAACATGAAAGTGCATAAATGATCCTTTACATTTAACAGATTGGAGGACAATACATGATTTCACATGTTACACAGAAACATGATGAATTGCTCACTGAATTATTATTATTTTCCATTTAACACACCAAATTAGCTTAATGATAGTTGCATGCAACACTTTCCAAAGTTGGGTGGTCAGACAGGCTCCCTGGCAGATGATTATAGTGAATCACACACACTACACACAAATCTACAATTGTGCAAATGGCATATTGAAATCTACATTTTGACTTTGAGGGTCTCCAGAAATACTATTCATCTCAAAAGCTAAAAAAAAAGAAAAAAAAAGGACAAGTGTCCAATTGTGATGTCACACTTGAAGTATGGACACAGAAGGCACAATTAGCAGATGGGAAGTCTGTGCAAAGGGCATCCCAAAACCGCACATTCATTCTGTTGTTCACCCCTTCATATATACAGTGGGTACGGAAAGTATTCAGCCCCCCTTAAATTTTTCACTCTTTGTTATATTGCAGCCATTTGCTAAAATCATTTAAGTTCATTTTTTTCCTCATTAATGTACACACAGGACCCCATATTGACAGAAAAACACAGAATTGTTGACATTTTTGCAGATTTATTAAAAAAGAAAAACTGAAATATCACATGGTCCTAAGTATTCAGACCCTTTGCTCAGTATTTAGTAGAAGCACCCTTTTGATCTAATACAGCCATGAGTCTTTTTGGGAAAGATGCAACAAGTTTTTCACACCTGGATTTGGGGATCCTCTTCCATTTCCCTTGCAGATCCTCTCCAGTTCTGTCAGGCTGGATGGTAAACGTTGGTGGACAGCCATTTTTAGGTCTCTCCAGAGATACTCAATTGGGTTTAAGTCAGGGCTCTGGCTGGGCCATTCAAGAACAGTCATAGAGTTGTTGTAAAGCCACTCCTACATTATTTTAGCTGTGTGCTTAGGGTCGTTGTCTTGTTGGAAGGTAAACCTTCGGCCCAGTCTGAGGTCCTGAGCACTCTGGATAAGGATTTCATCCAGGATATCCCTGTACTTGGCCGCACTCATCTTTTCCTCAATTGCAACCAGTCGTCCTGTCCCTGCAGCTGAAAAACACCCCCACAGCAGGATGGCCAGCTCTAGGAAGGGTTCTGGTCGTCCCAAACGTCTTCCATTTAAGGATTTTGGAGGCCACTGTGCTCTTAAGAACCTTAAGTGCAGCAGACATTTTTTTGTAACCTTGGCCAGATCTGTGCCTTGCCACAATTCTGTCTCTGAGCTCTTCAGGCAGTTCCTTTGACCTCATGATTCTCATTTGCTCTGACATGCACTGTGAGCTGTAAGGTCTTATATAGACAGGTGTGTGGCTTTCCTAATCAAGTCCAATCAGTAAAATCAAACACAGCTGGACTCAAATGAAGGTATAGAACCATCTCAAGGATGATCAGAAGAAATGGACAGCACCTGAGTTAAATATATGAGTGTCACAGCAAAGGTTCTGAATACTTAGGACCATGTGATATTTCAGTTTTTCCTTTTTAAGAAATCTGCAAAAATGTCAACAATTCTGTGTTTGTCTGTCAATATGGGGTGCTGTGTGTACATTAATGAGGAAAAAAATGAACTTAAATGATTTTAGCAAATGGCTGCAATATAACAAAGAGTGAAAAATGTAAGGGGGTCTGAATACTTTCCGTACCCACTGTATAATATATATATATATATATATATATATATATATACTGTCTGAAAATTTAGCATAAATGTGTAATATTACAACAGTCTTGATATGTTCCATTAGCATGTTTTTTTTAAGTGTCTGGTCCCCTTACATTATAGCTCTAGAATATTGTCTGGCACTCAGATAAACTCCTTTTAGCAAATATACAATCTCCCAGCAGACTTAAATTCCTTTTTTCCTTAATTGTTAAAGAGTTTGAGGAAATGCACTCTGGTAATGAAGATGTACACGCATGACATGATGACTCTTCAGACATATATGAGGAATGATTTGTGTCCAGTTACGTCAACATTGTTCCCCCTTCCTGAATCTGTGCTATTTGATTAACTGCTTTGGATGTAAAAAGGACAATATTTCTCTCTGAAGCCAGTGTCTGTCAGCTGTACATCCAAAGAGCACTTGCATTACTAATTGCTTATAGAAGAATTCTACACATCCGAACCTTTGCTTCAGATGCCTAATGGAAGCGTTAATGTGTTCTGAAAGCATCTGATAGCATAAGTGATACAGATGTATCAACAAAACACAATATTTTATATACAGCATACACATAGAAATACATAATCAGTACTATAGCTGGCAGCATTAATGTTTATTAATAATTAATTGAGAATAATCTTTGTGTAGGTCTTATTTGTGGTGATTTATTAGGGCCCAAGCACCGATGGTGTGAGGACCCTATTGTAATTGCTCAGCCAATTCTTCTTCTCCGAAATGAATCGCATTTTTGAGGGCCTAAACATGCTCGAAAACTCATTAAACTTTGCACACGCGTCAGATGTGGTGAAAATTTACATCTGATATGGGTTTCAGAATCAAGTGTGGCAAAATGGCTCGATAGCGCCACCTACAAAATTTCAATTAAGCGTCATTCGCGCTATGTTTCATGTACAGGTATGAAGTTTGGTAGACACATGTAATAGCCCAATACCCACAAAAAAAGTCCCTGGGTGCAAAATCTGAAAACCAACAGGAAGTGAGATATTTTGAATGTTCTCTGCAAAATTTGTGCAGTTTTTGCCATTTCCAGACCTTGTACTTTAACAAACTCGAGCTTTAATCAGATCAACATCATATTTGTTCAGTCTAATCTAAAGGCCTTTGCGACGTTAAATTGCGAAGATCTAGAGTTTTCGCTAAGGGGCGTGTCCGTGGCAGCCTGACAAAGTTTGATGTTTCGCCATGAAACAGCAAGTTGTTGTAACTCAGACATACAATGTCCAATCTGCTCCAAACTTCATATGTTTGATAATGGTCCTGGCCTGAAGACATCTACATGGCAATATTCAGTTACAGTCAAAGCGCCACCTGTTGGCAGCAGGAAGTGTGGCCCTTTTCGAAATGCCTTTGCCATAATTCTCCTGTACTTACTCGCTTATATGCCTGTCGCCCACTGTTCACTGTTTTCCTAAATCCAAATGACCAAAGTTTATTAGGGAATGAATGTTATTTTGCAGTCTTCTAAACACCTCAACTGTCAAAACACCAGGGATATTATGATGAATGAGTTATTCGTTCATATATCTTCACACTTAAACTTTGCAACGATTCCCTAAGCCAGTATTGAGTTTCACTGAGAAGTGAACTGAATCAAGTGCTATTGTATTATTCAGTGGTTGTATGATATATTAGTTGAATTACCTAGTTCTGGCATGAAACTCTAGATGGCGTAGGCTGATAGGTCTTTAACTCATTTGGTAGTGATCACATCATTATCTGCATAGCACAGCTGATTGGTTGTTGTTGCATCATCGGCCAGTGAGCTCAACATTCAAACAAATACCAGTAGTGTTGCTGTTAGCAGTCTGCAGCACACTTTCTGAAACCTTCTACCTTCCCCAGCTCCACCTGTATAGATCTGTTATGGCAGTTAATTCATGTATGTTACATCTGTAACAGCACGTCTTACATGATCACAGCAATGTCTGTGAATGTATTGGCAATAGCAAGTCTCAATACTTGCTCTGCAGCAGCAGCATCATAGCAGATATATTCTGCCAAGACCAAATACATTAACACTGCCATATGCATTACCATGCAAATCTCTATTACCATACCAATCTATATTACCATACCAATCTCTCCAAGAGTTGTCATGACAGAATAAGGTTAACACCTTTCTTCTGTCTACCATCACACTCATTATACGTAAGCAATAAGGTACGAGAGGCTGTGCTGTAACGTGAAGAAGTCACGGCTGAAGGGTGTTGTTAGGCACGACTCGAAGCGGAGTGCTTTTGCTTTTGTTTTTTTGCTTATTGCTTTTATAAAACGGTTACCACACAATACAAATATTAAAGCCAAAAATATGTAACAATGCAACTTTCATGAAGTAAACTCTTATTAAAAGCCTTCCTTCCGCCTGAAAAAATAGTCCCTGACTGTATTACTCCATTAGATGGCGGCAAAGACTGTATTTATGAGTGTGTCAGTCAGTAGCGAAGACTTTTACATTGAAAAGACTGAATTGTTGTGAACAACAACTGACAAATGCTTTGACTAGCGCTGTCAGTCACGGGAAAATCCCTTAACTGTTAAAAGGACAAGATAATACATCGGACATTTAAACAGATTTTTTATTATGAACATAGGACTGTCCTGAAATAAAATGCTAAATCTGAATGCAGGTAATAAACTCACTCACTCTACCTTTTCCCACAATACTCTTCTACATAATACAGTAAGCTTCAATGAACAATATCAGTTTACACTGCTAAGAGTGGGTGTTGTGTAGTGATACACAGAACTGTTGGGTGAAGCAGTCATAGCCGTGTTTTATCATGAATAAAACACAGCTATTGACCAATCAGAATCAAGGACAGGAACTAACCGTTTTATAAACCGTTTTTAAGACTGGAGAGCACACATGAAATAACAATGAATAACAGTAAATTAGAATACTGACCTAGATTAACCAATGTAAAATAGTTCAATGTTAGTTCAGGACAGACTGTGCATTAAATAATTTTAACAAATTCAATCAATTAGTTTTAATGCACTTTATCTACAATTTTTTTTTTTTTTTTGTCACAAAAACCAAAATATAGAAAGGAAAAAAAAAAAATGGAAAAGTGTTGAAGTGGATCTTTGTCATTAACTCACTCATACAAACAGCGATACAATAAACTGCAGTAAACCATGCCATCAACACAGTGGATCACGTAATTTATATTAAACACCATTGACAAGCAAGGGTATTTATAGATGCAATGCCTGTATGCGTGGCAATGAACCCAAGGACTGCAAACCATGTTATAGCATAGTGAGAAAGGCTTTAATATGCCTGTTTTCCCTCCCTTCTCTATCCTAATCCAATTGTGAAGAACTGACTTTCCGGCTTCTTCTGGCTAATGGAGTGTCAAATCACACTTACAGCAGCTAAAAATACATGTATTCAGCACATCCTATGACGAAGAGGACAGTCTAATTCAGTTTGACTCTCTTCATCTCCAGTCAGTGTTAAGGTATGATTCATCTTCTCAGTCTATAGCAGCTCTGGCTAGATGTGTGAGGCGTCAGGGTGGCGAGGATGCCCAGCTTTTCTTAGAACTGCAGCGGAGGACAGATGAACCTCAATAGAGAGAATTAAAAATATTTTATGGACAAATAATTATCCAGTACGAACTAGGTGTGAACACTACACTTTTGCTGAGCTTGGTCAAGTAATAATAATAAATGTAAAAGATTTACAGAGGTAACGTGAAGTGAATTGAGCAGCAAACAACTTGCACAGAGTAAAGGATATGATATACAGTGGGCACGGAAAGTATTCAGACCCCCTTAAATTTTTCACTCTTTGTTATATTGCAGCCATTTGCTAAAATTTCATTTTTTTTCCCTCATTAACGTACACACAGCATCCCACATTGACAGAAAAAACACAGAATTGTTGACATTTTTGCAGATTTATTAAAAAAGAAAAACTGAAATATCACATGGTCCTAAGTATTCAGACCCTTTGCTGTGACACTCATATATTTAACTCCTTGAGATTTAACTCCATCCTTGAGATGGTTCTATACCTTCATTTGAGTCCAGCTGTGTTTGATTTTACTGATTGGACTTGATTAGGAAAGCCACACATCTGTCTATATAAGACCTTACAGCTCACAGTGCATGTCAGAGCAAATGAGAATCATGAGGTCAAAGGAACTGCCTGAAGAGCTCAGAGACAGAATTGTGGCAAGGCACAGATCTGGCCAAGGTTACAAAAAAATTTCTGCTGCACTTAAGGTTCCTAAGAGCACAGTTGCCTCCATAATCCTTAAATGGAAGACGTTTGGGACGACCAGAACCCTTCTTGGCCGTCAACCATCACTGCGGCCTTCCACCAGTCAGGGCTTTATGGCAGAGTGGCCCGACGGAAGCCTCTCCTCGGTGCAAGACACATGAAAGCCTGCATGGAGTTTGCTAAAAAACCAAGATGAGACCAAGTTAGAACGTTTTGGCCTTATTTCTAAGCGGTATGTGTGGAGAAAACCAGGCACTGCTTATCACCTGTCCAGTACAGTCCCAACAGTGAAGCATGGTGGTGGCAGCATCATGCTGTGGGGGTGTTTTTCAGCTGCAGGGACAGGACGACTGGTTGCAATCAAGGGAAAGATGAATGCGGCCAAGTACAGAGATATCCTGGACGAAAACCTTCTCCAGAGTGCTCAGGACCTCAGACTGGGCCGAAGGTTTACCTTCCAACAAGACAATGACCCTAAGCACACAGCTAAAATAACAAAGGAGTGGCTTCACAACAACTCCATGACTGTTCTTGAATGGCCCAGCCAGAGCCCTGACTTAAACACAATTGAGCATCTCTGGAGAGACCTAAAAATGGCTGTTCATCAACGTTTACCATCCAACCTGACAGAACTGGAGAGGATCTGCAAGGAGGAATGGCAGAGGATCACCAAATCCAGGTGTGAAAAACTTGTTGCATCTTTCCCAAACAGACTCATGGCTGTATTAGATCAAAAGGGTGCTTCTACTAAATACTGAGCAAAGGGTCTGAATACTTAGGACCATGTGATATTTCAGTTTTTCTGTTTTAGTAAATCTGCAAAAATGTCAACAATTCTGTGTTTTTCTGTCAATATGGGGTGCTGTGTGTACATTAATGAGGAAAAAAATGAACTTAAATGATTTTAGCAAATGGCTGCAAATGGGGGTCTGAATACTTTCCATACCCACTGTAATTATAGTAAGCTTAAAGACATCGTCTGATTCATATGCTGGAAGTTTATGCTGCCGACATTTTTATGACCACAACCTGCTTATTGTTACAATACAGAAGGGTACAGAGACACTGGAATGCAGGTAATATAGTTTATTGAACAACCAGGAGCGAATACGGAGTCCAGGTAAGTGAAGGCAGATATGACAGGTGGCAGATATGGATACTGGAGTGATACTTGTCTTTTCTTCTCTGGAAAGTATCTTGGAAGGAGTCCTTGAGGTAAGCATACAGGTAAGACCATGTGCAAATGAGACCGAACTGTGTGAGTGTGTGTGCCTTTTGTGCTTCTGTTGATGACCATGCTGATGGGATGCAGGTGTGTGTGATTAGAACTCGGGTGATGACGTGCGCTGTGGTTGGGTGATGGTAGAGCCTGGCGTGTCTGTGACACTTATATCATGTCAATTAATTACAATATTTTGACAGCTATAATCAATGGTGTCTAAACAAATGATTCAATGTTTTTCCAACCAATCAGCTTGAAGTTCCATGCTGGTCCAAAATGAATTTTTGCTTTAATTTAATCCATTTAACTTAACAGTACTGTATAGAATTTCAATTTGGAGTTTTTGGAATATAAATGTTTTCTTAAACAGTAAGAAAACTGTTCGAAAAAGTGCAATGAAAAAGCTTTGCACTGTTGGTAGTACAAAGTTTTTGAGAGTTTGATTCAGAATTTAATTGAAAATCCCTTTAAAATTCCAGTTCAGTTTTTGAATTTGAATTAAATTTAATATTAGCAACAAAAAAACAAAAAAAAAAAGAGAGAAAAAAAAGATGCCAAATTGCAGTTTGTAATGTTTAGTTGTTGTTTTAGTTTCCTTTTAATTAACTTTTAGTTTGCTTCTCATTGGCCATGTACACACTGTAAAGTTTCTGGAGTGACAACTGCACACTAAGTGCATCACTTGCCTGGGCCGCACCCATGCCAAGGCTGTACTCACCAAGACCAGCTGCTCTCACTGCAAGAGCATGAGTCTCACCTTGCTGCGCTCGCCAATCGCTTTCTTTAAAGAGAGAGATCCCGCTCCTCATACTTCCCCATTTTCTTTCCTTCTTGTGCCAAGACGGGAGAAACAGCGGAGCCAAGCATTTGAGCTGCAGTGAGCTCAAGCCAGCCCAGATCCCACGTACCTCACTCTCCCCACAGAGAGAGGATTCCCCTGTGCTCTTCACCCCTGATTCAATGCCCATCATCTGTCATGAGCGGCTTGGTCTTCTTAGGTGGATCCTAGGAGAATTTTGATGGCACCATGTCACTGGCCACTTCTAAAGCAGAGGAGTGGTCCAACCCAGAGAAGGACTGCATCCCACCGTCTAAAGAGCCCAGTACTACCAGACCGTAGTTAGACTTAGAACTGCTCCGTGTGCTATCCAAGGCTGTAGAAGAGCTGGGATTAGAGTGGTCAGCCCCAATGGAGCCAGCCTGTAGCCACCTTGGCGAATGGTTCTTGCAGGTGTGGCGCCGCCAGCAGTCCACCCACCAGTGACCAGCCCTGTTTTTCCCAGAAGTTCATGAAGAACTCACTAAATTATGGTGTGCCCCTATTTAGTGCACGTTCACCACTCCGCCTTATCTGCTCACCCCTCTAAGCCGTGCCAGAGCATACACTGTGGCTGGGCAAGCTGATCTGCTCTTCACACAATGACGACCCTCCAGGTTTTCCAAGTCAACGTGTTTCCATGGAGTAGTCTGGTCCTGACCTGGCTGCCTTTAACTCTCAGGGGTTGGCGGTCGCACTGGCGATACCACCTCTTTTTTTTTTCTTACCAGTGCGAAAGAGACTCAAAATATTCCATCAATTTTGGACATACAAACAAGAGTTATACATCATTCAAAACTGTGAAATGTCTTCTTTTATTTGTGTACACTTACAGTAAAAACAAAATGTTGTGCTTCTTGCAAAATAAAGAAAACTAACATGATGCGCAATCTGTCGTCCTGCAAGTCCTGATACTTCTCAGAAAATGAACTGTAACTTAGAGAATACTTATCACACAAACATGAGACATATGTCTAAAGAAACATTGAAATGTCAGGTTTTAAATCATGTAAGTCAAATCGAAAACAAATATTACTTACTGATTAGTTAAACTTGTTTCTACATTAGTTAATAGTAGCAGCTGAAGTGTTAATGTAGTACTACTCATTAGTCCTGCATTACTTCCTGCATAGTTACTTATTAATGGCAGACCATTATTCTAAAGTGTTACCAATGCATCAAGCTTAGTCAGATTTATGTAATTTTCATTATATTGAGATGCGGTGAGGAACAATTCTAAAAGGATTTACCTCAGAGGAAGAGCGTGACTGGTTTCAATTTCATTTCAAGGATCAACTTGATCAAGCTGAGGACTCTGAATGGTAAGTTTTTTATTCTTAAGTTCTTTATTCTAATCGTGATATAGACTAGTGTCTGTGAATATTAAACCGCAAAAAGAATGTTTAAATATGAATCCTGCATGCTCTGTGTGTCAGGAACGAGCATTGCATAGCTGCCTGTGCTGCTACGCTCACGCACGGGTCGATGCTTGACGCTCCTCAGTCGAAAGATTCTGATGATATGGTATCCAGCGCTGACTTATATAGACAATCAGCCCCGCCCATTTTGGTGAGATGAAATGCCAATTGTCTGTGCAGGTGCACAGACATGATCCAATCAGGCTTCAATATTCGAAGAAACAGAGTTTCCCCATAGCATTAGCAAAACTGATGCAATGCCTGTTCCTGTTATCTCAGGGAACCTAGGTTATGTTAGTAACCAAAATATTGCCATGTCCACTTACACTTTGTTTACTCGTACGCTTTCCCTGTGATTTCTTGCAACACACACACAAACATGAGATATCTCTGATGGGAGTTAATTTTCTGGATTGACTTAATTCGGTTGCAGAATGCAGTTGTCACTCCCATAAATTACTGAACTGTGTGTGTACAGAACAGTATTTCCTATGTTTCCTTGGTTGTCCTGGTTACTAAGTTTTCATTTGTTGTCACGGCAACTCATTTTTGATTGAATTGATTCACCCATTCCTTGTTTAGCCCTTTAGTTACCCTGTGTAAATATAAATAAATTGTAATTTATTTTTAGTTGGTTGTGTTTCTTCTGTGTCTCTGTATTCTCCTGTGCTCCTGCATGTTGTTTGTTTTGATTTATTAAATTTTATAAAGTGATTGTTTAGATCCTGCCTCAACTACTCTTCCTTGCTGCAACCAACTGTGACACAATTCAAATTTGAATGGAGCTGGAATTACAGTAAAATGAAATTCAAAAAAATGTATTTAACTGCAAGTAAAATAAAATTTAAAAAAATGCAAAGTTTGTTAATACAAAGTTTGTTTAAAAGCTTGTTACAGTTTTTCTCGATTGCTTAAATACGTTTCTTGAAACTATGCCTCATATTCTCAAAACAGTAAACACAGATCCATAATGTCTCACCCAATTCCCCAAACATCTTACTTTCAGGTCAAAATGAAGCTCTACACTCAAAACCATTCACTCTTGCTGAAAAACTAAACTTTGCCCTCAGACATCACACACAAGCCCTCAAAAACACATATAATACAACACACTACTTACAATACTTACACACTGGTGAGATAAATTCAAAACAATACTACAAAAATCAAAAACTAAAACAGTAATAAGTTATGTTGCTTGTGGTTTTCCCCCTCAAGGAACTTTTCACATGATGAACACACGTGTATACATTTGCACATTTTTTATTCCTTAATGTACTGTACAGTATAATACACCAAACAACAACAACAAATATTCTACCCCAGCATCACATGTTTGGTCTGGGACAGGCCAGAGAATCTCATCAACATCACAGTCTGTACTGGCCCTATCCGGGCAGCGGGGGGAAAATCCTCTTGCATGCCTGATCCAGCCCTGGCATGCATCAACTGAAATAGTACTGATTACTGTAATTTTTACAAAATGGAAGCAGACAGAAACTCTATCTGTATGTAAGGCAATTTGATGCATGTGTTGTAACAGAGTACAGCTCTCAAAAGTTACAGTTGAGTACACTGAGGTACACCTACCTGTTTTCCTCCCTTAAGGTTCTTATGATTGAGAAGATGGTGAAGCAACTTAGGTTTGGCTGAACTCATTGCCCAGCCTCCCTCATAGTCATACCATGGGCAAGGACATGGTCAACTAGTGGCACGAATTTCATCTGAGACTCCTTGTATCCTTGCCCCTCATCCTCATCCTCCTCTTCCTCTTCCTTCACCTCTTCCTCTACTCCTTACTGCTCTTGCTCATCCTCTTCCTCCTCCTCCTCCTCTCTGGTGTCCTCAACCTTTTCAATCACGTCTCTCTGGATCCATTGTTCCAAAACTGAATGAACTGACTGTGTGATAAATTTTGACTCTTAGCACACAGTTACCCACATGGAAACATTAATTGAGCTTAATTGTGCTGACTTGAGTGAACAAGATTGAACGCCTGTGCTTTCTAAATGACAACATGATGTAGGCAATGATAAATGAATTTTTGTGTAAAGTTCTGCAGTGACAGTTCAACAAATCTGATTCATGTGTCAAAACAGGGGAATAGTGGGTAACACTATACTGATCCTTCATTAATGAATAACTACAAAGGAACAAATGAGTAATGCATTATTAACACTCTAGTAACTACTATTAACTAACAATAAACTTTGATTAATGAATTAGTAAGTAATAGTGTTCAGTTGAAGGTGGTAGTTCACTATTAGCTAATCAGTAACTACCGTTTTTTCATACCTCCCAGAGAACTACTAAGAAATACTATATATAGGTTCATAATTAACATTAATGATGCATAATGCATAATTAATTCTAAAGTGAAGTTCATAGTAACCCACTAGTAATGACTGAAGTATTACCAAATACTTAAGAAGAAATTATTAATTATTTGGATCAGTATTCTAAAGTGAAAAACATAATAACTCATAATAAGTCATAATAAGTCATTGTGAACTTTTGAGGTTTTTGTACATTTTTGTACAGTTTTGTACAGTAATTCCTTCTGATGTATTTTGTAACACTTGAGTAATTACTAATGGGTTACCATGATCTTCACTTTAGAATTCTGTCCAAATAAGTAGTAGTTCCTTTATAATTATGTAGTAACTCTTGAGTTATTTCTATTCAATACTTAAACCTCAAAAGTTCACAATGACTTAACTATTTACTAGAGAGTTATAATTTTTCTCACTTTAGAATACTGATCTAAATATTTACTAATTCCTTCTGAACGATTTGGTAATACTTCAGTCATTACTAGTGGGTTACCATGATCTTCACTTTAGAATTAATTATACATTATGCATTATGCATTATTCACATAATTATGAACCTGTATATAGTAGTTCTTAATAGTTCTCAGGGAGGTATGAAAGAAAAGGTAGTTACTGATTAGCTAATAGTGAATTACCACCTTCAACTGAGCACTAAGTACTAATTCATTAATCAGAGTTTCTTGTTAGTTAATAGTAGTTACTAGAGTGTTAATAACAAATAACTTATTTGTTCCTGTGTAGTTATTCATTATTGAAGGATCAGTATTCTAAAGTGTTACCGAATAGTGTTTATAGTTTAGGGAAATGGGTGTGCTTTTTGACAAATGGCGTTATGGTTTTGAAATTTTAGTTCAAAAGCCTGGTTATAGTGTTTAAGCAAATCAAGAAAAACTGTAATACAATTTTCTGCAGATGGTCACCAAGCATGGTATGTCTATAGGGGCCGTTTTCAACTAAAAACTAAAATGCAAACTTCAAGGGATTTAAAAGTGGAGGTTTTTGAAAATGATACAATTATAGTTTAAAAAGTATTGTCTCATAAACTACAAAAAACCTGAAAACGGTTATGTCATGCACATATGTATTACGTGTTTAGTCTATAGGCGCGTATTGTAACATCGCCAACTACTGGCCTGGTATGCAATATATAGCATTTTTAGTCGTTTTCTTGGATCCTTGTGAACAGGGATCATTTTGACGCTCTTGTTGTCTGTACGTGAAAAATGCATAGGAAAAACGTTTCCATCTTTTGGTACATCGGTACGACTTGCAGATGTAAATGTAAAGTCGGTGGACCGAGGAAGTCTTTGGGTGAAATCCTGCACACTGTCTTCTCATACTGGGAAAAGCATCCAAAATGCAACTTTCTGGTATGAGTCATTAAGCAGGATTAGTTGGCTGAATTGTCTTTAGAAGTGTTAATCTTTTACTGATTTTTCTTAGGAGTTTGCATTAAAAAGTCAATGAGGATTCCATCTTGAGTAGTTTTTTCCTTGAAGGATTCATACCTCACCCTAAACCACACTGCAAATATGGCTCTGTTTTGAAAATGGATCCTGTTCTAGCAGAGAGTTAATGTAATGTCAGTGTCAGTATGTCTTTCATGCGGTCTGTGACTTTCCAATAAAGGGATCTCCTTGAGCGCTGATCACCACAGAGCTCTTTCGTTCATTCTCAGGTTGCTGTAAAGTGCCCCATTAGGACCAGGCATAAACATCCAGCTGACCAAGCAAACAAAATAACCCATTAAAAGGGGGATTTTCAAATGATATTACATGCTTTTAAAAACACCCAATGTACAGTGGGCCGAAAGAGAATTATGAAAGTATTTTACTGCTCAAATGCCAGTACTCTTGATTGTATTTCCCACTAATCTAGTCATTATTTTGTACTTATTGATTACATTATTGTACATTATTGAATGAAATATTTTTTTTTCTTTACAATGGGAACTGCTATATTCAAAATAATGTATGATACAATTAATTCTATATTTTTCATAGCAGTTATTTATTGAATTAAGAAAAAACATTAAAAAAAACAAACATAGTACATAAATAGCTAAATATGACCTAGAAATATTGTTTGATTATTTTCAGAAATGGCAATGACAATTAACATCCATCTGAATAGGTGGAGTTTCCAATTAACTTAAACAGAAAGAACCTGGTTATTGGGGGTGACAGCCAAGCCCCTCCCATTTTGTCTCTTCAGCACAATCTTTTGCTTATTTACCATCCCTCAGAATGGGTGGAGTTTTTAAAGAACTTTAAAAGAAAGGTCCTGCTTATTGGGAGTGCCAGCCAAACCCCTCCCATTCAGTCTCTCCAGCACGCTTTTTCACACACAAACATATGCACACACACTCTCACACACATCAAAAAACAGTTACACATTCACAGTCTTGCACGTCTGGACAGAATGATCAATAAGGAGTCCCAATCTTCTGACCACCTCACTGCAGCCTCACGCAGAGGGGTAAGCAAATAAACCTTTTTTTATTACTATTTTAATGTCATGATTGTTACAAGCATGAATGTATTTTGTATTTGATATTTGCTTGATTTTGCTCAGACCATATAATATCAGATCATGTAACAAATGTGGGTTCAGATTAATTGATTGTATTATAAAATGTTATTGATTTGTGTCTCTGCAATCTGCAATATCTCTAAAAAAGAGTAATTAAATAATTAATAAATTAAATAATAAATAATATTATAATATACCATATTACAATAATATATAATTATATATAATTTAAATAGCAATGGCATGGTAAGGTGTTTTGGTTGTCATTCTTATCCAGCTTCTATGCTGTTATTTTAAAAGATACTGTATGCATCAATCTGTAAGTTCAAACCGCTAACCACTTTCTTTGATTAAATTAGAAACTGAAACCATAATATGGGTTATGGTAAAAGTCTCCAGGATGATATGTGTGTGTGTTTATATCTGGATGAGTGAGGTACAAAATTGGGTGTGCTTTAGGTCATTTTTGACAAAGTGCCTGTAGGCTTAACAGAATGTGAAAAACTTTCCTAAATCTTACAACATGGCAAAAGTAGATATGTCTGTACTTGGACTTTTTTTTTTTTTTTTGTCTGTTCTTGTGTTGGAAACATGATTCTTTGGAGATAAAAAGAAACTGGTAAGACTTTAGAATAATGGTTCATCATTAATAGGTAACTATGCATGAAGTAATGCAGGACAAATTAGTAGTACTACATTAAGTACACTGTAAAAAAAGAATTGTTGGTTTAACTTGGTTACCTTAAAATTTAAAAATTTTGAGTTCATTGAAATCAAAAAATTAATACAATGAAGGCATTTGGAAACTCAAATTCAACAGAAACTCAAAATATTGTTATCTAAACCACATTAATTATCTAAGTTGATTTGACAAAAGAAAAAAAATGTTCTCATAACAAATCATGAAAATATTTTTTTTACAGCTTAGTAATACAGTGAAAAAAAGTTTTTCACTGTAAATTAATGGTCCAAATCACTAGTAGTTCCTGCCGAGTGACTAGATAATACTTAAGTAATTAATTAAGATGCATTATATGACCATGTTCAGAGTAAAAAAGACAATTGCTTATGTCTTGTTGTGAAGAATATTAAGAGTGTTCAGCTATTAGTTTGATGGGAAACTTTGCAAGCTTTGCAATAAGTTGGGAATTTGATTTGTTCATGATATTTGTTTGTAGGTGAGGATGGCAAAAGTGGCAGTAGCTTTGGCCGCCGCCTTTATGCTGGCCAGCATAGTGGTGATCATTTCTATAGCAGTTGTACAAACTCATAAGAAGACTTATATATCCCGTGGACTTAAGGTAAAATTATCAAATTTTAGCATGCATGATACAAACAGTACAAGTGGGATCCTATTAAACCAGAGGTCTTCAACCTTGCTCCTGGAGACCCACTGTCCTGCAAGGTTTATATCCAACCTGCTTCAACTTGTGATTTTCAAGTAATTCTGAAGAGCTTGATTAGCTATATCAGGTGAGTTTGATTAGGGTTGGAGATGAACTCTACAGGACAGTGGGTCCCCAGGAGCAGGGTTGAAGATCTCTGTATTAAACAGACCTATAAATTCGGTATCTTTCAGAGTGTGTAAAATTATGGGACATAAAAGCATATTTGGTGTTTACCAGTCACATGTGGGAATTAATATGTGCTCAAGAATTAATTTTCCTTAAATTATTCATTCATATTACTTAATCATACTGATTTTCCTTATAATTATACAGGAAAGAGTAGTGTTTATATTTTTTTGCTTATGTAATATTTCTATTATGTGTTGAAAAACAAACATCTCACATCCCATATATGTTATTACAATATGGGCCACTATTCATTTACAGATGAATGGCAGGTAAATGTGGTAAAAGAATATTATAGACATGACATGGAGTTTCCTGTTACTTTTAGGGAAAACAAATACTGTTTTTGTAACATAGAATGGAAACCCATTTTCCTAAACACAAAACAACTTTCATGGATAATCAGCATTCATAGAGTTATTTAATTCCATACAATGCTGCATCCTTAATCTTAAGATACATGATCTTTTGATGACTCATAAAGTGAATTCTTGAATATTTTCCCAATGGAAGAATGTGCTTTTGTTTAGTTTCTTTCAAAAGAGCTGGAGGCAATAAGACATGTCTGTTCTTGAGTGCTTCACTCAGTCATGATTTAGACCATGGCAAATTGCTATTCATCAATGTATTTTGCGAACAGTGCAAATGAATAAGCTCTTTATGGCTTTGCAAGATCTTTAGAATTTGGTTTTAACATGGTTACAGTAATAATGCCCTTCTTCACTTCTGTTGCTCTGTCCTTTTTCAGTACGGTATTGTTTTGGATGCAGGCTCATCCAGGACTACCGTGTATCTCTATGAATGGCCTGCCGAGAAGGAAAACAACACTGGGGTTGTAAGCCAGACAACAAAGTGTCAGGTTGAAGGTACAAATCAGCTGACGTAAAACCTTTGATGGTGTACATAAAGACATGGAGGCTTATTCTTTATATAGTGACCAAAAGCTTAGAGATATTGGTGGCAATTTCCATGAAAACAGTATACATTGGATGACAAATCCCACATTTATCATTCGGAAATTAAACTTGGCATGGTGTTAAACACGTCAAATAGCTTGTGCTGAGGACTTGAACTTCACCAGTTTTTTTTTTTTTTTTTTAAATCAAACTAATTTTAATTACTAGAAACCTAATGCGAAATGTCTTACATTTTGGTACCATCTTGTTACCATATGATTTTCCTTCTCAATTTTTAAACAAATTGTAGTGCCGACTAGATTATTTAAATTCACACAATCCCATTGTAAGGATTAAATCAAGTTATTGTTGTAAAATTAGAAAATTTGATCCAACAAAATAATTGATTGGAAATACAAAGTTCCTCAGTAACAACATACTAGCTAAACTCTACAGAGCGACTGCTAATTTAGGTTAAACATACAGCCGTATTACTGGCAACCCTGTTACTATATTTACATTTAAATATATGTAAACACTTTATTTCAATGGTCCACCTTAAACATTTTACTAACTATAATTAACTTTGCAACTACATTTCAACTACCAGTCATTAGATTTATTAGTAGACTGTCTGCTTAATATCTGCTAACACTTTATTTTGATGGTCCCCCAACAGTGTAAACGGTCCATGTGGGATGAACACTCACGAGGAGGACATTTGCATAAATGTAGACTTAAGGAGATAACCACATACACCATAAACGAGAACCGACAAAGACTAAGGGAGAACATAGGGAATATATAAGAAGCAAACAAAGAGAGCTTAACAAGATAAATAAGACACACCTGAACTGAAACTCAAATCAATCTGTAACCAAGGGAACTAAATGGCAGAAGAAAAAAAAAAGAAACAGAACAAAGGTCAACATGTGACAAACAGAACATGGTGCTAAAACAGACAGACATGTGACATTACTCCTCGCGGCAGAAAGAGTCCAACCAGGGGGGCGGGGCCGGGGCCGGGGTGGGTAGACTGGTAGGTGTGGCCTATGTGGCCTCGGCCTGGACCCCAGGCTCGGCCACTCTGGCTACGGGTATATGGCTCGGGGGCTGGAGCGGAGTCCGAAGCAGACACTGGACTCGGGTCACGGGCTGGCGAAGACACTGGAGTGAACTCAGGGGCTGGAGAAGACAGATGCCCGGGAGTGGCGGCCATCTTGTGACGAGGCCCGGGAGTGGCGGCCATCTTGCGACGGGGCTCTGGAATGGATTCTGGGGCTGTAGTAAACTCTAGAGTAGCCATGATGGTCCCGATGTTAAGGGACGTGGAGGATTTGGATGCAGGATTGGGGTGAGTTGGAGTGGCCAAACTCTTTCAGGATAGGACTGGAGAAGTGTTATTGTCCTCTTTAACTTCAAACATGAAATCAGACTTAAATAGCCAGAGGATGAAATTAATAAAATCGACTAGAGGCAAATTATAGTGACCGGGAGACAAGAACTGATATAATTCACCATCCAGTCTTATCCAAAAGTAGGCCTTGAGTGAGGACTCGCCAGATGGGAAGAATTCAAAAATTCCTTCACATACCACTCCAGAGGACATCCATTCTGCCGTAGGGAGGCCAGGTAATCCTCAGATGGGATCATCCTTTTGAGGTTGGTTCTTCTGTAATGGTCCATGTGGGATGAACACTCACGACAAGGAGATTTGCAAAAAAGTAGACTTTTAATGATGGAAATACACAGGAACCAGGAAAGAACCAGGAAAGAAACAGGAAAGAAACAGGAAAGAAACAGGCAGTAACCACATACACCATAAACAAGAACCAACAAAGACTGAAGGAGAACACAGGGTATATATACAAGGCAAACAAAGGGAGCTTAACAAGATAATTAATAAGACACACCTAAACTAAAACTCAAATCAATCTGTAACTAAGGGAACTAAATAATGGCGGGAAAAATGGAACAAAGGAGGACATGGTGCAAAAACAGACAGACATGTGACAAACAGACATTCTACTGACTAGAAGTAACTTTGCAACTACATGTCAACTTATTCTACTAACCTGAACCCTAACACTTAACGGTCTACTACAGTCTACTAAAACTCTAATTAGAGTTAGTTGACATGTAGTTGCAAAGTTACTTGTACGTAGTTAGTAGAATGTCTAAAGCAGACCATCAAAATGAAGTGCAACCAAATATATTTATACACACTATAATTTTCGTCTGTTTGATTAAATTTAATCATTTAATTACATAATGTCAATTTCTAAAAGTAATAATTAAAATTTTTGGTAACAGGGTTGCAATACAATACAAAACATATATAGAGTGACCTATGAAATTGACAGTCAAATTGACAGTCTGAAAGCACGTCTTTTAGTGAACATTGAAAAAGTACACTTTTGTGGATATTTTGAGTCTTAAGAACAATAGATGAATGGATGAAATCTTTTATCTTTATTAATATTTGGTTTGTTAGTATAATTCTTTACTCTTTTTACTGAGCAATGTATAGTAGGAAGTGATAGAATAATAATGTAACTTAAAAATATAGATATATAACGTATATAATGTAATGATTCTTTTCAAGGCCCTGGAATTTCAGATTTCGGTGTAGACGAGGAACAGGACAAAAAGACATGGCAAAGTTTAAAACTTTGCATGACAGTGATGTCCAAGGCCATTCCCTCCCATCAGCATAATACCACCCCTGTCTTCCTTGGGGCAACAGCAGGGATGAGGCTCCTACAGTAAGAATGACATTAACAAAGTCCATTCCTCTTTTTGATAATATTTTCTGTTTATGTTCTTACCTCTGCATCACAAAATAGCCTATTTATGTATCAGTATAGCCATTTGCTATAATACCGAAAGCTCAGATGATCATACAGTGTTGGACAATAAAATATAATAAAAATAACATAATATCCACTTAATTTCTTCTGATTCATTAGTCACTATATATTAATAACTAGAAGAATAACAAAGTGCAGTAAAACTATGTGCGCTACAAACCAGAGTGTATATATGTTATGACAATGCAAAAATAATATGGGAAAAAAATAAAAAATAAAGGTTCTAAAAGAAGGTTTTTGAAGTGATGACATAGAAAAACCATTTGTGTGGTTCAACCAATGTGAAGAATATTTTTATAATCTAAAGAAACTTTTTCCTCTATAAAGAACCTTTTGTCCAGTGGAGAGTTTATATATAGTATATATACATACATATATACATACATATACATATATACATATATATATTGCCACAGAGATAACATGACACTGACACCATGTGGGCTGCATCTTTTCCAAATCTATTTTTACCCAGTATGAAAAATGAAGAGACATCCAACATTATCTTGAACAACATGAGGAACTACCTTAGCTCTCTACCTTTCAATTTCCAAAATGCTTCCATCATCTCTGGACAGGAAGAAGGCCTTTATGGTTGGATCACAGTCAACTACCTGATGGGGAACTTCCTAGAGGTCAGTTCATGGAATCTTTTTTTATTCTGGTTTTTGGAACTAAATTATTTCATCTCAGAATTTGTTTGGTTACAGTTTCATCCTAAATGTATATTTTTAAACAGCATAAATGTTTAAAAGCTTCAACCATTCAAAAATAAATGGAGTTTAGTCTCATACTGTAGCCCAGTCTTGTTATCTTAAAGGTATGATGCGTTCAAACCATTGCAGTCATCTTATGACACAATATTGAATCTAAACCAGAAGTGGACAACATAGCTTATTTGAACTTTTACAATTTTAAACTTTAGTGTGTTTTATAGAAAAATCTTTGGAATGCCTGGGTACATCCTCATGGGGCTAAGACAGTTGGTTCATTGGACCTAGGCGGAGCCTCCACCCAGATTGCCTTTGCTACTTCTGATGATGCCAAAGGAGAAGATATCATTAAGGTTTCGCTCTATGGCTATGAATATAACATCTACACACACAGTTTTCTCTGCTATGGCAAAAATGAAGCTGAGAAAAGAGTTTTGGCCAAACTTTCAAAGGTACAGTATGCTCATGTCATTGAATTTCTGAATGGTCCTTCAGCCACAATATGTGTTTTATTTAGGATACATTAAGTAAAACATTTTAGATACAGACTATATTGTACTTTTATACTGAATATTATTGTATGTTTCTTCTTGCTTCGTACCACCAGTAATTATACTAAGACATTGATCACAAAATTGTGTAAAACCTTAGAAATCTTAGAAAATCCATTATTGCTGATGCTGTGCGATGCAATTAAACCCGTAGATTATGCTTACCACTTCCCCAAACGAGCCACGTCAATACTTCAGTCATTTAATGTAGGGCTGAAATAGAGGGATGAATTACATTACGTTTCCCTGATTTGCTCTTATGTGAAATCTTCCAGGAAATGTTATACTAATTAGTTGCAGGACTTTTCTTTTCTTTAGATGCATCATATAAATTATTATCTATTGATGCATCATAGATACATCATAGATGCATCATATAAACTATTATCTTAGCACTAGCATTAAACAAATCAAATGTCTGTAACCCCTCATTAGAATAGAGTTTTTGGCCTGTCCCACCTCAGAGGTCTTGTCAGATTAACACTATTTATAATTCATCTTAGTTGTCTAAAACTCTTTGAATTGTTTTCCTTTTCAGCAATCCACCAACTGGGCTAGTGTGACACACCCCTGTTATCCTTCTGGCTATAACATCTCCATGCTTGCAGAGGACGTTTTTGGAAGTGAATGTACAAAAAAGGAAGTTCCTTCAAGGTATAGCCCAAAGCAAAATATTACTTTCTTTGGACAGAGTAACCCTGAACAGTGCAAAGCCTTGGTCAGGGGTATCTTTGACCTGACGTCCTGCCAGGGAGCTGAAAACTGCTCCTTTGATGGAGTTTATCAACCACCACTCAGTGGAGACTTCATGGTAGGCATTTCTCTTTAGTTAAGCTAAAAGTAGGGACAGTTTACCCAAAAATGAAAATCCTTTCATTATTTACTTAATTTCATGTCATTCCAAACCTGCATGTCATATGTGTCCAACTCCGCTCCTGCTGGCCCCGGTCCTGCACAGTGTAGCTCTAGCCAGCTCCAAAACACCTGCATGAAAGTTTCTAGAGCTGTGTTCGAAATCACCCCTCATACCCTCATTCTCTATTCCCTACATCACTCCACTAATATAGTCCACTTGAAGGAGTGAATGAATATGAGGGAGTGAATTCGGACACTTAGTGCACCGGAAGGGCTACCGCTTTTACATAGTTTGTGCTTGCCGTCTAGTAATGATTTGAAACTTGGCAAACTTTTATCCTGAACTCTGTCATGGAAACGTCTCGGGTTACTTGTGTAACCCTGGTTCCCTGAATAGGGAACGAGACGCTGCATTGAGATGCATTGGGAATGCTCCTGCGTGATTGCGTTATGAAGCACTTGTGAAATCGAACCAATGGCATGACGGAACGTCAGGGGCGCGCGGAGAGTATGGCAAGGCGACGCAGCGTCTCGTTCCCTATTCAGGGAACCAGGGTTACACAAGTAACCCAAGATGTTCCCTTTCATGGGAACTTTGAGCTGCGTCGAGACGCATTGGGAACCCTATCCCAACTACACCATAATGCCAAGTGCCTGTCTGTTAACTTAAGATGAGAGCACAGCAGACCCCGGAGTGGAGCCTAAGTCAAGGATATAAAACCTGATAAACGTATGCTGAGAGGACCACCCAGCCGCATCACATATATCATGGAGGGGGACCCCTGAGATTAAAGCCTCTGAGGCAGCCATACCCCTAGTAGAGTATGCCCTGACAGCCAAAGGAGAAGGCTAGTAGATTCGTAAGCAAGCGAGATAGCCTCGACCACCCACTTGCTCATTCTCTGCTTCCCTTCTTAGGAGACCCGTAACAGACAAAAAGTTGTTAAGTTTTATGCCACAGGGAAGCTCTATGGACATACGTGTCTAGTGCCCCAACAGCAGTGCCCAAAGCAGATTGAGTTTTTCCTGATCTGGACTGTAAAATGGAGGAGGACAAAAGGCCTGCAGTACAATCGGCCCTGGGACATTAATAGGGACCTTAGGTATATAACCAGGTCTAGGATGAAGAAAAGCCTTAACCATACCAGGCACAAATTCCAGACAAGTGCTTGAAGATCTCCAATTCTTTTGAGAGATGAAATAGCTAGCAGGAAGATTTTGAAGTAAGGAACTTTTCCAAAACTTCCTCCAAAGGTTCAAAGGGAGCAGATGCTAACCCTTCCAAAACGATAGTCAGGTACTAGGCCGGAGTCCTTGTACGTAGTGAAGGCCTAAGCCTCAGAGTACCATGAAGAAAGCGTATGACTAAGGGATCTCTTCCCACAGAAGAGTCATCCAAGGGAGCATGATAGGCAGATATAGCCGCTACATAAACTTTTAAGGTGGCAGGAGATAAACCATCCGAGAACCTTTCTTGAAGAAATTGCAGCACTAAGCTGACAGGACAATGGACAGGGTCCAACTGGTAGAAAACAACTTCCATTTATTAGGCATACAACTTCCTTATGGAGGGAGATCTGGAGTGAAGTATGGTCTCCACAACCTCGGTTGAGAGACCGGATTCTATGAGCCCTCTCCAGAACTCCTGGGAGCTAGCAATCGGGGGAAATGCGTACAGACATGACCATGGTGTCCAGACCCAGAGGGGCAGGATGAGTGAGAGAGAACCACATTGGGCAATGAGTTGTTTCTTTCAAAGCAAATAGGTCGACTTCTGCTCGACTGAAGTTTTTCCATATGAGCTCCACCACCTTGGGGGGGAATCATACCAAATTGCACAGGTGGCGAGACCTCAGACCCCCCTGACAGTAGATCACCGACATGTTGTCCGTGCAGACCAACACATGATGGCCTCTCAGGTCTGGGAGGAAGTACTTGAGAGCTTGAAATACCGCCATCGTTTCCAGCTGATTTATGTGCCAGGAAAATAGATGGTCCTCCCAGAGACCCTCTCAGGAAGAGGAGTTTCCCCTGGGCCCACAGGAGGATCCGATGGGCCAAACTCCACAGGTGGCGAGACCTCAGACCCCCCTGATGGTAGATGTAGAAGACCACTGACATGTTGTCCGTGCAGACCAACACATGATGGCCTCCCAGGTCTGGGAGGAAATACTTGAGAGCTCGAAATACCGCCATCATTTCCAGCCAATTTATGTGCCAGGAAAGTAGATGGTCTTCCCAGAGACCCTGAGCCGAGCGACCACTCATGATCGCCCCCCAACCTGTGAGGGATGCATCCGTTGTTAGCATTATGCAACCAAGGCTTTTTCCACATGACTAAGGCACAAAGGCATCGCCGCGTGATCTTGATCATGCTAAACGGATTTCCCCTTGGAGAAAACCCCTTGGTCCTGAGCCACCACTGTAAGGGTCTTATGTACAGCAAGCCAAAAGGTATCACGTTGGAAGCAGCTGCCATCAGACCCAACAGTCTCCGTCATGCCATTGGTTCAATTTCACAAGTGCTTCATGACGCAATCACGCAGGAGTATTCCCAATGCGTCTCGACGCAGCATTAAGTTCCCATGAAAGGGAACTAGTATGTATAAACTTTAATTAAACAATGTAATTGTAAAATATACCTGTATGATATTATGCTGTACCCACATTGGACAAATGGTTTGAAAAATGGTTGGATGGATGATTCAACTGCGAGCGCCATCTTCTGGCAAGATGCGAGACCTCGATTAGCTGTGTTAAATTAGGATTGGAGCCAAACTCTGCTGGACGGTGGCCCTCCAGGAACTGAGTTTGACACCCCTGGTGTAATTATTGTGACGAAACATCTAGCCTGTGCTATGTTGCACACATTTTTTTGGTGAACCATTTCTTTCAGGTGGATCTATTAAAGCACTTATTTTCCTGTCCTAGGCCTATGCAGGGTTCTACTGGACTGCTTGGGCTCTTAAAGTAGAGGGTTCCAAAAGTATGGAGACATTCAACATGAACATGAAGCTGTTCTGTTCAAAGGACTGGACAAATGTGAGTACCAGCCAACTGCATAATCACGACTAGCAGGAAAAAATAGATTGGGAGGAATGGGTGTTGTGGTTCTTTGTGTTACATTTATGATTGATGTGTACAATCAATAAACCTACCTTTTAATGCCCCCCTCTCCCCCCTCATTTAGCTCAAGCAAAGCTACAACATCAGAGACATCTATCTGAAGTCCTACTGCTACTCTGCAAATTATGTGCATACCATTCTTGCAGATGGTTACAAGTTCAGCACGGACAACTGGAAAAATCTCAATTTTCAGAAAGAGGTACATTGCATTTCTATTGCATTTTTCATGTTTGTCATGAGAAAGGTTTAAGGTTACTGTCACGTATGGAGCGGGGCAATAGAGTTGGAGATCCATGTGCAAGCTTTATTAATAGGAGCTTATACAGGCAGAGGGTCAAACACCAGCAAACAGATACAGGAAGGCAAGGCAAAAGAGTAATCCGAACACAGGCAAAGGTCTAGACAGGCAGCAAGCGATCATTAAACAAGGAAAACAGTCCAGGGTCAAAAACAGAGGCAAGGCAGGGCAAGGAACAAGGAACACGGAGACAAGGTTGAAAACAAGGCTAAACAATACCATGAGTGTGTGTGTGTGAGTACAGTTTATAAAGGGAACCTGATGGAAAACAGGTGTGAGTGTGATTAGTGCCTAGCTGAGGGATTGTGAGAAATGTAGTCCAGAGTGAAGTGACTGCGTGTGTGCAATGAAAAAGTCTAAACGGTGAAACAGACCTTTGGTGGGGAGTGGAAGGAAGCAGCAGTGGGCGGAAACGTGACAGAACCCCCCCAACCCCCTCCGCTCCACCTCCCTCCAAGATTTAGGAGTGTCTGGAAGCCAGGGCGAAGAAGGCTGGACAGACAACCAGGGCAACTGACTTGAAGACCCCCATGGTGGAGCAGATGACCACCAAAGCAGTTCAGATGGGCTTGAAGACCCCCACGGCGGAGCAGATGACCTCAACAGCAGATCAGGTAGCACTGGGAACCAACATGGCTGAACAGGAGAAACTAAAACATGAAGCACAGAGAGGTTAACATTGGCCACTAGGGCCATGACAGTACAGGCAGGGAGCTCAGAAAAGCCCTCCAGGACTCTGACTGGAACATCCTCTCTGGTATGTAGCGGCGAGCAGACAGTTCAGGTAAAACCTCTGCGGTTGTGTCGGGACAAACGGACAGTTCCGGTACGACCTCTGCAGTCATGTCGAGGCAGACAGGAAACTCAGAGACTACCTCCATAGTCGTGTCAAGGCAGACAGAAAACTCAGGGATGACCTCCGTGGTAGTGTCAAGGCAGACAGGAAACTCAGGGATGACCTCCGTGGTCGTGTCAAGGGCTGGGTTCTGGGACCACGGCAAACACTGGAGTGGACTCATGGACTGAGGTGGACTCTGGACTGGACTCATAGGTTGAAGCAGGCTCAGGAGTGAACTGGAACGGGCTCTGGAGCAGGTTCATGGACTGGAACGGGCTCTGGAGCAGATTCATGGACTGGAACGGGCTCTGGAGCAGATTCATGGACTGGAGCGGGCTCTGGAGCGGATTCATGGACTGGATTCAATGTGTGTGCAGCCAACACACACCAAATGGCTGTGGCCATAATAGCCAGCGTGGCAGCCACCTCAGCTGAGGGCCCAGGCATGGCAGCCACCTCGGCTGAGGGCCTGCCACCTTAGCCGTGACAGGACAAGGCGAAAGTTCATAACTGGGTACCACTGACACCTCTAGAGGGTCTGCAGCGGATGCCACCACCTCTGGAGGTTCTACAGTGGTACTATCCGTAAACAGGGAGGAATCAAAAATGGCCTCTGTTGCTGGTTCTGGGCAAGACAAAAGTTCACAGACAGTCTCTGCGGCTGGGTTGAGACAGGACAAGAGTTCATAAACGGACTCTGTGGCTGATTCAGGATAGGATGAGAGCGTGTCGCTGGACGCCACCACTGTGCATGTAGCTGAAGCAAGCACCGCCATTTTGTAAGGTTCTGCAGCATATGCCGCCACCTCTGGAGATTCAGCGGTAATGTACGTGGCCCAGGTACACCATAAGGCGACCCCCATTATGGGAGCACTGCAGACAGGGGAATCAGTTGGGGAATTGGTTTGGGGAAACCAGCGGTTCGAACTGACACCAGCGGTGGATCCTCCATGCTGGATGCCAACCTTTGACGTTTGATGACGGGCTCCCCCGACAGAACAGAGGAGAGTTGTGGTATGACAACCACAACAAGATGTGACTCTGGGGTGTCAGACATAATGTTGCAAGGCTCTGGAAGCTCAGCGGAGACGTGACGTGACTCTGGAAGCTCAGCAGAGACGTGACGTGACTCACGAAGATCAACTGTGACTTGACTGGGCTCATGAAGATCCACTGTGACTTGATTTAGTATTGTGGTGGCCACCATTTTGTGAGTGGGTTCTAGCGCAGCCACCATTAAAAGCACTGGAGTAATGTCGCTTTCCTTCACAACCCCCACAGTGAAAAGAGAGCCAGTTACCAGTAGAGCAAAATCCAAAATTTCAACGAGTGACCCTCGCGGACCATACTTGATTAAATCATCTTGCAGTGGTTTGTTTAATCCATGACAGAAGAAATCAATGAGAGCAAAGTCAGGCAAGTCAGATAAATGTGCAATGTCCAGAAACTTTTAGATGTGGTCCTCGAGGATACAATTACCTTGACGTAGGCGGACAAGACGTACTGCTGGATCCAGGTTGTGACTGGAAAAGTTCATAAAAGCCGCTGGATCTTGGTTTGTCTGAGTATTCTGTCACGTATGGAGTGGGGCAACAGAGTTGGAGATCCATGTGCAAGCTTTATTAATAAGAGCGTAGTCGTACAGGCAGAGGGTCAAACACCAGCAAACAGATACAGGGAGGCAAGGCAAAAGAGTAATCCGAACACAGACAAAGGTCTAGGTAGGCAGCAAACGATCATCAAACAAGGAAAACAGTCCAGGGTCAAAAACACAGGCAGGGCAGGGCAGGGCAAGGCAAGGCAAGGCAAGGAAAAAAGAACACGGAGACAAGGTTGAAAACAAGACTAAACAATACTCAGCCATGAGTGTGTGTGTGAGTGCAGTTTATAAAGGGAACCTGATGGGAAACAGGTGTGAGTGTGATCAGTGCCTAGCTGAGGGATTGTGGAAAATGTTGTCCAGAGTGAAGTGACTGCGTGTGTGCAATGAAAAAGTCTTAATGGTGAAACAGAGACCTTTGGTGGGGAGTGGAAGGAAGCAGCAGTGGGTAGAAACGTAACAGTTACAGTTTAGGATAAGATTTTCTGGCCATTCACAATTTCTAACAAAATTCAGACAGAGGTAAAATGTGTTTTCTTCCCTTTAATTCTGAACAAAGGTAAAGAGTAAACTTTTGTACCAGTCGACTGTACAAAAAGGAATATTGTTTCAGTATAACTTGTGGCATGATGTTAATTACCACAAAATTCACTATTTCTCAAAAAATTGGTCCCATTTGCATCCGTTGTAAGTGGCTCACCATAAACTTCATATTTGCTGTGAAAATATTTAATTGAAATTAAATATTCATTTAAACCTTTTCACAGCAAATGCATTTCCGAGCACCTGATTTCTAAGGAACATACACCTCAAGTCTCAGTGGATGACTGTAATGTGAAATATCTGCAAACCAGCTCTATCCAAAATGGTGCAGTTGAACTAGACCTCTTCATTTGTCTCTTTGTGTTTCATAGGTAAATAAGACCAGCATAGCTTGGTCCCTTGGCTACATGCTTGCACTTTCCAACATGATCCCAGCCGAAGGGAAAATCATCAAGCTACCCATAAACAACGTTCTTTTCACTGGACTCCTCCTCCTGTTCTCTGCTCTGACTATTATCACCCTCACATACCTCGTCATTGCTCTGGTGCGCTTCTGTTATTGAGGTTTTTGTACTGAGTTCCCATCTATACTGCACTTCAGTTCTCATCTGTAGGACTTCCACTGTTCCACTTAGGGAGGTTTTGGAAACCAGGAAAGACACTGATGTGTCAGTGCAGATGCACCTGCTAGAGAAGGATTTTAATTTTGAAACCTGAAGGTCTTTAATGTCTAGCGGTGCTATGGTTAAAAAAAAAAGAAAAAAGACACCTGATGTGAACTCCAAATGTGTTTAAAACCTGTATTAAATGTCATTCTATCCAAAAAGGGGTGCACAGGTCTTTCCCGTCCAGGAATACAGTGGCAAGCTCTTGTACTGTGGATTTGAATGAAGACACTGAAGACAAAGTAAAGGTTTTAGCTTATATACAATAAAAATATCTACTATGGTCATGATAATGTTTTGATTGTGTATTGTATCTAATGTTTATCTCATCTCTAGCATCATGCCTTATGTATCTCATACATGTATTTCTGCATGTGCTCTTCAGTGCACATTGTCTTTGGATGAAATGTCATAGTATCTAAATAAATGTTATGGTTGATAATGACAATTCAGTGAAGACTAGTAATTATATTGCTAGGTATTTTAACTGATGATCTGGGCATTATATTATATAATGTATATAATGTATTAATATTAATGTATGTATTATATAATAATGTATTAATACATTATTATATAATGTAATAATGTTAATGCTATTAAAGTTATTACAAATGAAGGACACAAATGTTTTGAATTTATCAAAACATATTGTTCCAAAGCAGTTTTACAAAGAATAGTGCCACTCAGAAACAGTAGGAATATTTAAACAAATGTATACAGAGCATACATATGTACTGTACCAGGGGCGTCTCCTCCGAGGAGGCTAGGGAGGCAGTGCCTCCTCAAAAAATTAGGATGGGAAAACAATCCATATTACAAAAATAAAACAACAATGCAAATATTAAAATAAATTGTATTTTACTACAATATTATTAGTTAACATGTTCGTGTATGTAAGAAAAAATAAATAAATAAATCACACACAAAAACAATTCAAAGTCATGATTTAGGGACCCCTACCGTCCTGGGCCCATATGCCTGGCATACTCTGCACCACCCCTAACGGCACCCCTGGTAAACTGTATGTAGCAGTGACCCTTACACTTAAACGTAATTCCCTGTCAACGTTATGGTATTTATTGGTGTATTTTTTTTTTTTTTTTTTTTTAATTCCTATTAATATTTTTTCCCCTTTTTCCCCCCACATTATCTTTTTCTCAACTAACTACATTTGAAAATTAATGATTTAATTCATATAATGAAACAAGCTTAAAGTGGTTAAAGGGAACTTTAACATTATTTCTACTGTATGAATTTCAAGACATGTGCACTAGCTTTGACATCTAATGACGATACCTGGCGGGCTTTTTGTGCTGCTAAGACCAGAAGAACTTGCTACCGTGGTGAGTAAACCTTTGACAATCTAACATATAATATAATTTTAATAAACCGTTCTATACATATAATATCAAAGTAATGTTTATTTATAATGAAGCTATAATTGTGAGTTGGCTGACATAGTGCCAGAGTTTAGCTCCAACTCTAATTAAACACACCTGAAACTGATCAAAGTCTCCAGGATTACTAACAATTTCCAGGCAGGTGTTTTGGAGCTGGTTGGAGCTACACTCTGCAGGACACCAGCACTAAACTAATCGGGAGCGGTCCCGAAAGCAAATAAATTCTACCAAAGGTATGTTACAAATTTTAACATTTATCAGAGTTACCATTCATGTTATCAGTCTGAGATTTCTGAGATCTGACTAACCATATGTGTCATTGTCTGTTCCCCTTTTTGTCTCTCTCTCTGTCGATCTGTCCCTCTTTTAGGGTACACTTACTTGAGGAGCCTCTTGGAATTTTTTTTTTTTTTCTTCTCCCGAACACTTTTTGGTCTTATAAAGCTGTATGTTAATGTAATTGTTTTTTATACTTGGGGAAATGGAGCACATATGGATGTTATGGGGTAATTCATGGGGTAGTAGGTGGGGATGCCATGAAAAAAGAAGAAAGAAAAAAAAATGGTGTGAGGGCCAAACCCTTAATCTTTGACATATTTATTTGACATGCATAAGTACATGTAGGCAAGGGCAATGTAAAATATATTTTTATTTTAGTTGGCAGTAGATGCCATCTTAAGGATTTTAAGGTAACAATGTCATTTTGTGGAAAAACAAATTATTCAAAACTCTGTTAAAAACTGGAGATTTCCATACACATATTTTAGAAGTTGTGCTGAACACACAAAAATGTTTTTAATTCTGTATACGAGTAAGTGCAAGTATATTTTTTAATTTAGTAAACAAGACTAGTGATTGGCGTGATTGTTGGCTCAGTTTCAGTACCCAGTCTCAGGCCAGTAAGTGTAACATTTTGATTGGCATGATTGTGGCCCAATGCTGGCAGCATTGGCTCAGTTTTAGTACCCAGTCTCGGGCCAGTACCGGCTAAGTGTACCATTTTGATTGGCATGATTGTGGCCCAGTGCCGGCAGCGTTGGCTCAGTTTCAGTACCCAGTCTCGGGCCAGTACAGGCTAAGTGTACCATTTTGATTGGCGTGATTGTGGCCCAATGCCGGCAACGCTGGCTCAGTTTTAGTACCCAGTCTCGGGCCAGTACCGGCTAAGTGTACCATTTTGATTGGCATGATTGTGGCCCAGTGCCGGCAGCGTTGGCTCAGTTTCAGTACCCAGTCTCGGGCCAGTACCGGCTAAGTGTACCGTTTTGGTTGCTGTGTTTATAATTTTTGAAGCCTCAAAGATTCAGTTGTAAAGGCAGTCAATGGAAGGAAATCTGACAGCATTCTGTCATCAAAAAGATATTTGTGTTCTGAAGATAAACTAAAGTCTTATGGGTTTGGAACGACATGAGGGTGAGTAATTAATGACACAATTTTCCTTTTGGGCTGAAGTAACTCTAAGTTATTTTAGTATATCAAATTAAACTAAATGAAAACGATAAATGCTAAATAAGTATAAATAATTACTGTTTTTTCATACCTCCCAGAGAACTACTAAGAAATACTATATACAGGCTCATAATTAACATGAATAATGCATAATGTATAATTAATTCTAAAGTGAAGACATGGTAACCCACTAGTAATGACTGAAGTATTACCAAATCCTTCAGAAGGAATTACTAATTATTTGGATCAGTATTCTAAAGTGAAAAACATGATAACTCTCTATTAACTACTGAAGTCATTGTAAACTTTTGAGGTTTTTGTAAAGTATTGGATAATTCCTATTAATGATTTATTATGCATCATTCATGTTAATTATGAACCTGTATTTAGTAGTTCTTAGTAGTTTTCTTGGAGGTATGAAAAAAAAAAAACAGTAGTTACTGATTAGCTAATAGTGAACTATATATATATATATATATAGTTTTAGTCTTGCACAAACTTCACAACAAATCCATTCTCTCACAATCAGAAAACATGTATTGCATCTTTCTACTCTGCCAACCTTAAGGTCTGTGGTTTTTCATTGAGACCCATTAGGTTCCTCAACAAGGGGGCATTTTACTCCAGTCCAAACAGATGAAATTTCGTGTCTGACAATAGGGAAAAAAGTGAAGTTTACACTAGTGACAACACGATCCCATGCACTAGCCTGGTGTACAATCTTCCCTTATTCTGTAAATCACCATTCTAACCAGAAGAGGACAGTATAATCCCAAAATAAATTCTCAAGTTCCAATAAATAATTTCTAAACATAATCTTTGAGGACCTGACACAAAATGTGAAATAAGAATAATATACTTTATATAAATCATTTTCTTTGTACAGTTCAAGTGAAACAGTTTTCCAAAGCCCTACATTTCTTCCTCTAATTCCCCATTTTAAAGACAATTATTGTTAGTACAGTGAAATCATAATTTATTAATATTGGATCTTCTTCAAACAATGTTTTGGAATATTTCATCATTTTGTTCTTTTTTTTTTTTTTTTTTTTTTTTTTTAATGACAGTGGAGGCTAACACCAAACTGCAACAGAAATGTTGTAACAACATTAACTCTAGCTGTAATTACTTTGATGGGAATTACAGTTACCATGGTACATTTAATGATATCTGAATGAGGTTTTGTTTGATTTTGTTTATATAAAAATTAAATGAAGATCACATACAACATTTGTGCATTAGCAATACAGCGTAAACTCTAGAAGCGCCCAGCCCAGGACAATAAATCTCCTCAGCATGTTTTTTTTTTTAAAGCCTCTTCTCATGTTACACAGCACATTCCTCTCCAAACCTCCACTCTGCTTTCCCTTCTCAAGTCCACCATCCTCCTGCAACGTGTTGCTAGAGATCAGAGCTTTGTTCTGAGACTTTGGAGACTTTGCATTAGAAACTGAAGAATAAACCAAGGGAAAGTCACTAAACAATCTGACTTTGGATGCATCTCACGTATGGTCCAGTTAAGATGAGAGCAACTTCAAGAAGGTTTGTGTGCTGGAATAATAGTGTGTTTGAATGAGGAGCGCAGGAATTAAGATGATGTGGCGCTGATGCTGTGAGTGAACAGCCAAAGCACATTAGGCTGCTGACGTTAGTGTTTATAATGGTAAGTGTCCAACTGAGAACTGTTCATTATTATACATATTACCGTTACTAGAGTTTATATTGCACAGGTCATGTTCATTGGTGAATTATCAAATACCTGAAAGCATGAATTGCCTGAGATGAGCTTTTATTGTTTAATGCCATCTCTCACCTAAATTGGAATGCATGTTTTGTATCTGAATTCACTGGAAAATAATAGTTTTGACTGAGACGGATCAAAAGAATTTGTTGCTCTTTGCAGGACATAGCACTAAAGCACATTGTGTGTATTGAGATCAGACCTCTGATTTATACTCTGCAGAAAAGACTCTGTTAGTAATGCAAGATGCACCCAAGAGTTGTACAACAACAGTGCCTAATGTTTTTTTCAGCATTGAGAATTCTTTGAATCATTCATCCCTGCTCCAGCCCTCCCCAGCAGACCCCGTTAAACTCCCTGACTCAGCAGACACAAAGTTCACTGCATTCTGCCTGTGAGGGTTTAGTTGCAGTTACCATGCATTGCATTGCAATTATTTGCAGAGAAGGTGATGAAAAATGCATGTGGTCTTTATCTGCCGATCATTGAACCATTAAGATAAATCTAGTCTTTAATTGTTATTTAATAAATTATTTAAGGTTATCTTTGGTCTGGGTCTACTTTAGGCACTCATGCATTTAGAACATAGTGGACACTCATTGCTGTTATAGAACATTACTGAGTCCTTTAATACAGGGATTCCCAAACTTTTTAGTCAGGCAAACCCATCTGACATAAAATATTTTCTTGTAGAACCCACTGTGATTTTTACATGAAGGTAAAAAAAAAAAAAAAAAGAAAGTAATATATTTTGATTGTTTTCATTCTAAGTCAAGTCACTTTTATTTATATAGAGATTTATACAATACAAATTGCTTCAAAGCAGCTTCACAATATACAGCTTTAGAAAGAAAATAGTGTCATTATTATGTTTTAAATTATTTATTTTAATTATTAGCTTTTCAAGTCACAAACCCCAGTTTGGGAAACCCTCTTTTAATATGATTATTAAGTAAGGAATAATTGACCATTGTCCATTGAATTATTCGAAAATAATGCACACTCGGGGTGGTATTGGGGCCAAGACGCAAACCAGTTAAGTGTGTGTGAGTTACTTGAAGCGTGTTTGCATTTATGTAGGCATTTATGTTCGTATTGTGTGTTTGAGTGGGAGATAAAAAAAGCGGGAGAGTATGTACTTTCCCTGCATAATAAAATGTAATTTTGTAGCAAAAACATGGAAATAATTTGTAATTTTTATCCTATTGTTTAATATATTTATTTGCTTGCTCAGTGTCGTTGTGGGTTTTTGTTCTTTTGCTGTTGTAGGCTTTAAGGAGGTAGTAAGGACCATTGAAATAACTGAAACAGAGTGTCTTTTTACACTAAGTGTAAGTCTTGTTGGCAAAGGCTATTTACACTAACTCCGGCCACCAATGTCTGGTTGGGCCACACAAGAATAAAAAAGATGTGCAATGTTCAGTGTCATAGAGAGTATGACGTGGAAGGAGCTTTTGACGTGATCTAACCGAGTTCGAATCTTCCTTTTGCCGTACTCTCTCTTCTCCCTTTTCCCATCACATATCAGATCGGAAAGGCATTTATTTTCAATAAAAATGAAGAAAATATTTGAAAAGTGGAAATAAAGCACCTAATGAGTGTTTAATAATAATGTATCGGGTAGGATTAGGGGTAGGTGTAGGGAGGGCTTTATTGTCCCAATAAGGCGGCATCTATTTAATAATTTTAATAAATATAATCATTTCCATGTTATTATTGCATCCTGTTAGTGTACAACAATATTGAGGTGCAAATAGTATCTGCCACTATTTATAAGTAGCATCTAACAAATATTTACACTTAGGCTATTGCAAAGAACTGTTACTTTTAAATAGTGTAAATTGCATATTGCTAAGAAAATGCTGCTATTGTCACTTAGTGTAAATAGAAAGTATTGTTATTTTCACTTTGTGTAAATAGCATCTATCGCTCTTTGCACTTAGTGACTTAGTGCAAATAGCTGCTGCCTGAAATGCGGTCATGACCTGGCTGGAACTACTTTAGCCACGTGTTTCTCTCAAAATAATTACACACCCATAGAACATTTGTCGACCCATCAGATTCAAGCATTCAACACCCCCCGTAGTATAATAAGGAAATAATCCATGTATACATGTGAGACAAAACATTTCATACCTGCTGGCACTGGTATACAGATGTTGATGTAATATCTGGAATTTAATCTGCTTCTTCTTCTTCTTTTATTAAGAAAACCAAATTATCAGACCTCACAAGGAGATTTAGTTATTGTCTGCATGACATAACACTTTTTCACCAGAACTTAACCAATGGCAGATAGCTGTGTATTCGTTATTTTATTTTAATTGTTCTAGCCGATTTACTTTTTAAACAACAGGAAATCCTGGGCATTTACAATTTTACTTTGGCAAGAGCTAAGAGATTTTCTTCTGGCGAACCTTCCAATTGTTTTGTTGGCATGGAGATGGTGTTTAATTACAGGTTGCAGGATTGTTGAAACCAGGATGCTAAAAGCACCCGCAATTGTCCATCTGTGGTCCTTGCTGTGTGGATAATACACATTTTCAATTCATTTATTTATTTATTTATTTAATTTTTAAATAAATTAACATTTATTTAATAAATGTCTATAGCCTTATGTCTCATTAACTTGTGTTCTCTAATCTTACTTGAACATGGGCATGGGTATCTCTGATTTTTGGCCAGCTTTGCAATAACCATATGTTTTCAACTGAACTGAACATGTATCAAGCACTGTAAAAAGTAATACACTCTATCTACTCAATAAAATTGTGGCAACAGTTTACAAGCAGTATCATTAGTAAAAAGAATTGAGTTGGAATTTATCAAATTAATTCCTTAAAAGTCAATCTTTTAAAATGTGTAAAATTAGCAAACACCATTACAAAAACCATAAAAAAACAGACATAAAAAGCAAAGAGTCAAACTGGGCAACTAAATGAAACATTTTCAGTAAAATCAACATCAACATCTAAACCTCTGTTAATTCTTGTGTTTCTCTTTCTCTTTTCTTGTTATCATCAGGTGTCTTTAATGTTGGCAATAAAACAATAAAGAGTTCTTAATTCATCTTTGACGTCTGTCTGCTATTCAGATATTTTTGTTTACATTTTACTCCTTTTAAATGGTTGACATTTAAGGAATTCATTTGATTCATTCTAACTCAATTCTGTTTGTTGAATTTAATTAATAATATTGCTTGTAATATGTTGCCAAAATTGTATATATTATTTTATATATTTATATAGTCGATATAGAGAATTAATTTTTACAACAGTGAGGGTTCCAATGATTCTGGAAGGTCCTGTTTGTATGTATTTGTTTGTTGTTCTGTTTGTGTTGTTTTATGATAGCTGGCATGACTTTTCTACAAGATTGGAAAAACAAAACTGTGTTTGCCAGCTCGGCAACAGATTTATGGATTCTGAAAACCCAAATAATATTACTATTCCTAAAACTGTCTGTCAAAGCTGAAATGTTAAAGTCAAAATATAGGAAAACGCACCACAAAACCAACACATCACTATCATTTAGTGAAGTCTGTTTCATAGCTGAAGAATTTGCAGGTGAGGTTGAAACATTCAGCGTTTTATTCAGAACGTATGTTGTAACATCTGCTAAATGTGACTCATTGCTGAACATCTTGAATTGACTTGTAAGAAGGGAACTGTTTTTGAAAAAATGTTATGCCATCTGTATGCCAGTTACTGCTTGGCTGACTTAGTCACTACTGAGAGAGCAGTATTTCCTACTGATAACTTTAAGAATTGCTGTCCCAGATTCCCAAGCAATAGTTAAGAACATCAGGCTTATTTCTTTCCTTTATGTAACATCAGTAGATGTACAAAATTTCCTTCTGGAAAAGATAAAAAAAAAATATATATAAAATTCAAAACGTACATTAGTATTGCTGTTATCATGGTAAAAAAAAAAAGTACATTAGTATTATTTGTATCATGGCAATACAATAATGTTCTTTGAAGCACATTGAAGTATCTAGTCATAGTTCTTATACACTAACGTTCAAAAGTTTGGGGTCAGTAATATTTTTACTTAAAAATGTTGTTTATTTAATATTAATTTTTTTATTTTTTGAAAGAAAGAAAGAATATCTATGAGCATTTTCATGCTGTTATCATTTTAACATTTATGCAGAGAATCATGGGGAGAAAAACAAAATCATGGTTTCACAGTTTCCACAAAAACATTAAGCAGCACAATCATTTTCAACTGTGACCTTGAGCACCAAATCAGCATATTAGATATAAGAAGCATATAAAAAGCATATAAGCAAGACTGCTGAAGGATAAGCTTCAAACATATGCCAGTTGCCAGTTTTTCTTTACTCTTTTACTCTAGTGATGTGGTGACATAGTAAGACTGAAAGACTTGTTGAACAATTGATTACTATTTTCTTTCAACATAAATTGAGATACTCTGACTCACACAACATTATCTAGAAGTCATGTCTGCAGTGTTACTGGCCTGCCTGTTAACCAGAGGCAGCCAATGAGCAGTGAGCTGTGCACAAGCATGGCAGAGTGAGATAGTCACCAAGGGAATTAGAATTGATTGTTCGAGGAAGTTGTGACATTATAATAATGGCTTTTCAAATTGCCATGGAGTAACAGCACCTGCACACAATTTGGTTGAGCTTTTGGAACAAGTCAGTGTCAGGGAGAGACTAAATGTAAATGATCAAGAAATATGATGATATGCTTGTTACTGAATTCATTTGGTTTATCCATCAAACAGATCTGAAACTGTCTGAGGTAGATATGCCTGATTTTTAAAAGAAAAACATACTTTGTGGTACTCATTGGTTGTAGGTGTTTCTATACCCTTTTTAAAGCGGGCTTCAGCTCCCCGGTCTTTCAACTAAGGGCATTTTCTTCTTGGTTTTGTTCGCTTTCACAAGGCAACATTTCAAAGCGTACCAAAATTTGTTTAACCAGTAACATTCTATTATTGGTTAGATTTCACCTGTTTACGTTCATCTGCGTCATTCATCAATATGCTACTGCTTTTAATATAACACATTTCCCGTTGTGAATTATGATACTGCATGGTTCGTTGGTCCGTTGGGTCGGATTGCTTTCTCACCTCAACCAAACCGCTTCAGAGTTCGTTTTCAGTCGAGCTGAGACCACCTCGTTCAGGCGATCTCGGATTGTTTTGGTGTGGATCTGAGTGCAACTGCTGTGTTCATATATGCCTAAATGAACCAAACTAAGGGAGAAAACGCACCAGGTTCCGAACCAAACGCTCCAAATTAGCCAGGTGTGAAAATGCACTAAAGGCCAATTCACATTGCACAGACAAATGCCAACAAACACTTTTGTTGGGTTTTGTCCGATCAGTATGTTCCCCTGTCGGCGTCTGTTGCCGTTGGTTAGGGTTTGTTTTTCAGCCGACTGAACATGTTTAATCAGTGTTTGTCTGTCTCTGTTGGGGCAGTGTGAACATGACAGTTATTTTTCATAAAATTCTAAATCCAAAAGCCAACTTGTATGTTGGTGTTTGTTGTCATTTGTCTGTGCAGTGTGAATTGGCCTTAAGGCTACATCCACATTAATCCAGATAAATTTCTACATTTTGGCCTTCAACACAGACATAAGACAGAAAATTTTTGAAAAACACGACAATCGCATATTAGACGTATTTGTATTTGTTCACTTTTCAAAACAAAAACACCATTTTCATATAAATCCAGATTAATGTGGATTAAAGCCCTCCTAAAAATCTGTGATTAACTTAGTTGTCAGCACCCTTCTGTGATTATGTGAGATCTCCTTTCATGGCAGCTGCAGCTGTTTGTGATTATTTCACTCAGAATCCTCCCAATCGTTATAAAAAATGATTTTCCCTCTAGGCAGTGGCAGACACGGTCATAAGTGACATCGGGCAGCAAAGCCCCTGCACATAACTCTCAGTCACACAACTCTCAGACTCCACTTCTCTATTCCTCATCCAAAAACTCTCTGTTCCAGTGAAATTAAAACATTAAAATGCAATCACATATGCCACCATTACTGACATATACTACATCTACCGGCAAACAGATGCTATTTTAATTTATTTAAAAACAGTCAAGACTGTTGCCTCAAGAAATATTCCTCTGAGACACATCAGCTCGTGCCAGGTAGGGGGTCAAGCCCACCTATAAGACTAAAATTCTAGAAAGCCCCCACTGCTGATATGATATTTTGACAGTTCAATGAGGGTAGCAGATTTAATATTTCATGTGGTAACACTTTATTTTGATAATCCGCTTTAAACTGGGCACACATTTAACGACCAGCTAAAACATTCTAAGACTGTGCTCAACACACAGCGATTTTTTTCTTTCAACTGAAGCAGATTTAAATACTTACCCACGGAATTTGAACACCAACTATAATCAACTATAATCGCTGACTGAACGCAACTGTCTCTGACTGGGCGCGTTTGAGCGCGTTCAGTCATGAGTATGAATTTACATTCATAATCGGCCTTACAATCGTTAAGTGTGTGCATGGCCTTAGACATTCTACTAACTACAAGTAACTTTGCAACTACATGTCAACTACCAGTCATTAGAGTAGTAGACTGTCTACTTAATATCTGCTAACACTTTATTTTGATGGTCCCCCAACAGACATTCTACTGACTATAAGTAACTTTGCAACTACATGTCAACTTATTCTACTTACTCAAGTCTAACAGTCTACTAATATTCTTTAGTTAGAGTTGGTTGGCATGCAAAGTTACTTATAGTTAGTAGAATGTCTAAAGTGGGCTATCGAAATAAACTGTAACTTTTAATGTTTAAATTTTTATATCCACTTTTAACCTCTTAAGATGCACTGATCCAACCTCAGGTTTGATGTCACTTTGTTTACCATGGTTTACATTTACTATATACAATAAAATCAAATATAAGAAATGTCTCAGGTTGCATATGCAACACTGGTGTACTGAGAAGAGGAATGAGATGCTGCATCTTGGTGTTGACACCACTGTAAAAGTGAACAGTGAAATTAATTAAATGAAATGAGTTTATTTCACTGAAATATTAATGAAAGTTCATTGTACCTAATAGAAAAAAGTTGTGTGAACTCAAAATTTCCACACCTCTAAGACCTTCGTTCATCTTCGGAAAACACAAATTAAGATATTTTTGATGAAATCCAAAAGGTTTTTATCTCCCATAGAAAGCAACGTAATTACCATCATTCAAGGTCCAGAAAAGTAGTAAAAACATTGTTAAAATAGTCAATGTGACTGCAGTGGTTCAACCTTAATTACCATTAATTACCGTTATGAAGCAACGTGCACAAAAAAATTTAAAAAATAGGTTCTCTTTTGTCATGAGATGTTCATTCAGATCTCTAATACAGCTGTCATAACCACTCAGACGCTGACAGTTTGGTTATTTCCTTTGTCTTGCTCTTTACAGAGATAGATGTTGTAAAGTATTTGACATTTCAATAAAGTCTTTTCATTCACTCAGAAAAAAAAAAAAAAGACTTTATTCAACAATATTTTCTCTCCCCTGTCTTTCTGCTATGTTGTTTACGTCCAGCACTTCCAGGTTCTACATCAGAACGCCGGCTCATTATTGGCCACCTCCTGCATGCCTTGTGCTGCTCAAGTGTTACAGCTTTGGCCAATACTGAGTCGGCATTCTGACGTAGAACCTGGAAGCGCTGGACGTACAGATGTTTATACAGATGTACATAATTAATAAAATTATGGCAATTGATTTTTTTTGTCATAGACATTATTAATCATCAAATATTTGTTCAAGTTTTGTTCTTTGGACAGCGTTTGTTTTTGTTTATGCAATGAATGTTGAATTAAAATTATAGCAATTGATTTTTTGACATAGACGTTATTAATCATCAAACATTTGTTCACATTTTGTTCTGTGGACAGTGTTATTTTTTATTTTTTTATGCAATGAATGTTGAATCTATGCTGCATGGCATTGTTTGTGGTATTTAAATTAGTATGAGTAAGCCTACATGTGCACAGATACCGGTATGTTTGGTTGTGTATTTTTTAGCTTACCAAAGGATATTTAGTTATTTATTTTATTTTTTATTTATTTATTTATTTATTTTTTTCTGTTACTGTGTGTTTCTCTGTTGTTTTTCTGTGTGTGAATATAAATGACTGCAGCAGACTGTCACTGACACATTTTCATCCTACACACAAATATTTCAGAATGACACTAGTGTCAAAAGCATCTGCTCCATAATAAAAAAAGACACTCCACTGATGACACTCGGAGGCAGGACAGACAAGACAGCAGATGGCTGATCTCCTTTTTCTTCCTCTCTCTTTTCTCTCTCACTTTTCCCCCTCGGTGTACCTTTCTCTCCCCCTGCACCATTTGCCTCCTGCATGCAATGGTATAGCTGATCCTCCTATATGGATAGAGGGTAATGCTGACTTTTGCACAATACATGAAAGATCATACATCAAACAGAGTTTTCCCACAGCCGGTCATGGAATGGGAGATCTTGGTATGCTGACATTACACTTTTTGTTTAGTTTTAGGGGCATACAGAGTTTCTTAATGTAATGATACATTTTATTGTTGTTGTTTGCTTGTTTTTAAAGGAGAAAAAAACTAATCTCACCCCTACACTAAACATAAATGACATAAGCTAAATGCACAATGACGTTAATGTTAGTTACAATATCTTAACCTAACCATTTAATGACAATATGAAAATATAATAGGCAGATAAATGTACAGTGACAATAATTCATGGATGTATGTATGTATGTATGTATGGATGGATGGATCTATCCATCTTTCTATAGACATCTTAGAATTGAGTGAGTCTTTGTTCTCTGTTGTCATGAGATGTTCATTCAGATCTCTAATACAGCTGTCATAACCACTCAGACGCTGACAGTTTGGTTGTTTCCTTTGTCTTGCTCTTTACAGAGATAGATGTTGTAAAGTATTTGACATTTCTATAAAGTCTTTTCATTCAGCAACTCCTCCTTTCTGAACAATGTTAGATGCCAGGGAACTTCCTCTGGACTGATGCCATTTTTAGGATGTATAGAAATCTAACAGAACTGTCTGTATTTATTTAAATGAATGAATGTTTTAAAAACAGTCATAGAACACTCCCCTGATCTGTCATTGGTCATCCAAACAGATTACACTGCCCTGAAGTCATGCCATTGGTTGAGAAAATGTTGCTATGTTGGGCTGGTCAGAGTGTTCAAACGAACAGAGCAAATGGCTTAATTAAAGTTGTCTCTGCATATTAAACTAGGATATGAAAAGGTATTTTAACTTTGAAAAACACACACACTTCACCTTTAACATCTATTGACAGCAGCTTTTTGTCTTCTAGCACATAAAGAGATTTTCATGGACAAACTGCTTATCCTATTTCTATGATGTACTGTAGACACATAGCAGCTGAAGTGAGAGAGGACAGAGAATAAAAAAAGGTTTTTTACTTTAGTTTACTTTAAAATTCAACATACTCTCGTGGCAAGTCATTATTATTTTAATTGGTGGCTAATTCGTCTGAATCTCATTTGCATGTTTTCGTACAATCTGCTTACTCCCCAATGACAACTGGGTTTAGGGCTGGGCCTTCATGCTTATTTTTAAAAAAAAATCATTATATATATATATATATATAGAACTATTAGTTCCTGCCCTGATTGGTCAATAGCTGTGTTTTATTCACAATAAAACACGGCTATGACCAGTGGTGTAGTCTAGTTTTTTTGTAGTGAGTATACTGTGATTTTTCCCTCCCGTCCCAGAGCAACACCCCATAAGCACCACCACACTCGCTAATGCATATAGTATGTATTTGATCTAGGCTACATGTAATTGAGAGCATTCTGAAAGACTGCTTTATCAACATGTCAATTTATTATTAGCAACACAAGACTTTAACATCCAATGACATTTACAACTGAAGAGACTGGATTGATTTTCTACTGTTTAGTGTCAATCACCATCTAACTCAGCCAGTTAAGATCTACATTTAGCCTTAGATGTTATATGAATATGGCTTATGAATATAGGTTTTATCAGCTGGCAAGCTTCAATGCACATTTAAGAGTACAAGTTGCAACTATTATTACAAAACGCTGGGTTAAAAACAACCCAAGTTGGGTTGAAAATGGACAAACTCAGTGGTTGGGTTAAATGTTTGCCCAAGCTGCTGGGTAGTTTTATTTAACCCAACTATTGTGTAAAAATTGCTGTATTGCTTGCTTAAAATGAACCCAAAATATGTTGGAAATTAACATTTATTAATATTAAATATAATAATTAAACAATAAACATTTATTAAATTGTTTATTAATAAATGATCACCTTTAGATTATTATAGTTGCCTCTAGTAATTGTGTCTGATTTTTAATTTCCAACCTATTTTGGGTTCATTTTGGCCAGCCACAGTCATTTTTAAACAATAGTTGAGTTAAATAAAACTACCCAGCAGGTTGGGCAAACATTTAACCCAAGTGCTGGGTTTGTCCATTTTCAACCTAACTTGGGTTGTTTTTAACCCAGCATTATTTAGAGTGTAACAATAATGGAAAGATGAGGATTATCAGTATGTCACAATACCACCCTGTTTGGACTTTGTTTTCTGTTTTGTACCATTTCCTGCCAGTCTGTCATGCATTTCAATTCACTAACTTGAAATTCGATTCAGTATCAGTTATTTTGGATATACTGTATATCAGGTACAGTACATTGCAAATTTTCTCAAGAAAAAAAAAATCTCTCAATTAATGCTGTAAAATATACATGGGAATCAGTTGGTACTACATTAATATTGAAGGTTAAAATTAATTGATTTGCATATGATCTTAAACTACACTTAAGGAAATTTTTTGCAATAATAAAGTTATATTAGGCCTACTAACTTTAAAATTATTTCTACTCTAATTCGTTTTTTAAAATATAAACATTTAAATGGTGGCTGTCAACTTGACAGATTTATTCAAACATGCATTATAGGCTATTGAAGAACATTAAAAATGATAATTAATATGTAATATGGTGCATATATTTAGCTAAATGCTCCTTTCTAGAGTTCATTTTTCTAGCTGACTAACAAGTTTATGGTCACTGTTTGTTCTGAGGTAACGTTAGCCTAAATGTGACGTTACGTGACATTGTTTACAAGCTGTTTTATTAACATCTTTCCGCGTCTTTTTTTCTGATTACGCGAATACATGAGACATGATACGGATTTCGTTAAGTTGTACTGTATCTTTTAACATACCTTCAGAAGTTCATTCATGTTTATTTCACGCTGTAACTGGTATTAAAGCGGAGGAGAGGATCAGTTCACGTGCGCTTCATGCTGCTGCTTCTCTTGAACTGATGAGGTGCTACAGCAGTCACTACAGAGCGCCAAAACGGTATTTATATATATTTTTTATTTCGTAGTAAAATGGGCAGAATTTGAAATATGAGACTTTGTTTCATGTCAAAAACAACAAACAACAAATCGTTGTGATTGAGCCAGAATTAACCAATTAATGCCCAGGAGCCGTAAGCGGGGCGTCCAGAAGGAAGTGCTTGTCTTTGTCCTTGATGGAACTCAGATTCAGCCACAAGTGCCTCTCCGTGGCCACCAGGGCTGCCATAGCGCGACCGACAGACTTGGCCGTCTCCTTAGTGGCCCGGAGAGATAAATCATCCCCCGCCCTCATCAGTATCCCCCAATAACTCTGCCTGGTAGGCCTGCAGCACGCCCATGGTGTGGAGGCATGCCGCAGCCTGGCCCGAGGCCTGATAAGCTTTGCCCACCAAACTAGATATAACCCTCACGGGCTTGGTGGGCAGCTTTGGGGCCTTTAGGGGCGATGCTGATTGTGGAGAGAGATAGCTAGTGAGCGTCTCCTCCACTTTAGGCATCGTCCCATAACCGTGCTCTTTGAGCCCCACTATCGATGCATAGTGCGTGGTCTGAGCACTATGCACACGATAGGAGGCTGGTTTCTTCCAGGACCTCGACACCTCAGTGTGGAGGTCTGGAAAAAACGGGAGACCCCGACGAGGAGGCTGTGCTCGCGAGGGCAGGAAGCGTTCATCAAGTTTGCTTTTAGGGCGAACGTCCTGCCTCTCTGCTGGCCATTCGATGTTTAACTTGGCCACAGCATGAGTTATAACCTCCACCAGCTCCTCATAGGCGGGAGAGTGGGATGGCGAGTCCTCACTCTCTGCTACATTGGTGCTCTCCACATCCAACTCCTCGGAGCTGGACACGTTGAGCACCGGTGCTTCTCCCAATGTGGAAGGAACCGCAAAGCGTGCCTCCAAACACTGAGAAAAAGCACTGGACCTGTCAGGTGAGGGCTGAGATAGGGCGGGGCCCATCTCAAACCCCCCTGACAATTTGCGATCCCCAAGATCTGGATCGACGCTGTGCCTCAGCAGCAGCGGGACCCGAACCCTGGGGAACGCGAGCCTGGGCGCCTTCATTGAACAGCGCCAGGCGGGAGCGGGGCGTTTGTAACGGTAGAAGATCACAATGCTCACAGCCAGCACCCTCGAGTGCTGACCGGGCATGCTCCACTCCCAGACAAGCAACGCAAAGATTGTGTGTGTCCCCACCCGTGATGTAACATGGACAGGGATGCACGCACGATCTAAACTGCTTTTCCGCCATAATAAAGGGAATATATATGTGAAATAGTGAGAAACAACACCAAATAAGACACACGAGATCACACAAAGCGCAACTGAAGACACAGAAGCTGGCGTTGCTTTGTTTGAGTGTACATCTCGTCACACCATTGGACTGATTTCACACATGCTTCATGACGACATCACGCGTTGCGTTCCCAAAGCGTCAATTTCTCGACGCAACGCGAGTTCCCTTGAAAGGGAACTTATTGTGATTTATTGGATGGTTAGGTATCCTCACGCTTTTTTGGGTGGGTATATGAATATCCTTAACCTTTCCTAGTGGGTATATGGCATATACCTGCGTATGACGTAGACTACACCACTGGCTATGACCGCTTGCCTCAACGGTTCTGTGTATCACTACACAACACCCTTAGCAACCACTCTTAGCAACGTAAACTGTATGTTCTCAATTGATATTGTTCATTGAAGCTTACTGTATTATGTAGAAGAGTATTGTGAGAAAGAGATCGAGTGATCGAGTTTATTACCTGCATTCAGATTTAGCATTTTCCTTCAGGTCAGTCCTATGTCCATAATAAAAAATCTGTTGAAATGTCTGATGTATTATCTTGTCCTTTTAACATTTAAGGGGTTTTCCCGTAACCGACAGTCGCTAGTCAAAGCATTTGTCAGCTGCGTCTTTTTCCGTTTTCAAAACAATTCAGTCTTTTCAATATAAAATTCTTTGCTACTGACTGACACACTCATAAAGTATTTTTTTCCAGCGGAAGGAAGGCTTTTTGAAAAAGTTTACTTTATGAAAGTTGCATTGATACATATTTTTGGCTTTAATGTCTGCTTCGCGTTGTGCCTAACAGCCTTCAGCCGTGACTTATTTACAATACAGCACAGCCTCTCGTACTTTACTGCTTATATATATATATATATATATACACACACACACACACACATTACCGTTCAAAAGCTTGGAATACTTAAGATTTTTTAATGTTTTTGCAAAAAGTCTCTTATGCTCACCAAGGCTGCATTTAAAAGTATTGATTTTTTTTTTTTACTTTCTTACCCCAAACTTTTGAGTGCTTCCACAAAAATATTAAACAGCAAAAGCTGAAGTAATAAATGTTCCTTAAGCCTCAAATCATCATATTAGAATGACTTCTGAAGGCTGACTGAAGACTGGAGCAATGGCTTCTGAAAATTAAGCTTTGCCATCACAGGAAAAAATTACATTTTAAAATATATTCAAATAGAAAAGAGCTTGTAACGCAGGTTCAAGGAAATGAGTAGAAAGGCAGGGTCAGCTGAGCTGAACCATGCCCCCCTCGCCACTCAGTTGTTTTAAATTGTAGTAGTATTTCACAATTTTACTGTTTTTACAGTATTTTTGATCAAATAACTGCAGCTTTAGTGAGCATAAGTTCTTTTAAAAACAAAAAAATATATAAATATTTTACTATTCCAAACTTTTGATGGGTAGTGTATATTTTACTGAAGGGTACATTTGCATTAATAGGGTTTCATCACTACTGGTAAAATGGGACCAAATGAGCCAAATGAACTGAGCAGATAAGAGAAAGAGATAGAAAGAACAAACAAGAGTGATATATATATATATATATATATATATATATATATATATATCACTTCAAACACCTTGCTTTGAATGAGCTGCTTTGAGAAATAACTATTATATCATATTTTGACTGTAGACAACATGTTGGTTGGATTCATTTGGAGGCTTTTTATGTAATGCTATTTGGTTTTTATTACTTATATAATTTATTTCCATTATTTTACCAGTGGCTAATTTATACACTGTGTTTTGAGTCATGAAGGCGTAGTCTGTGCAAGTAAAACCCAGAAAAACAATAACTTTGAGATGTGAGCATGTTTTCCACAAAACATTGTACTTGTCTGAGTAATCCCAGTCTGTCTCCTTGTGTTTGTTGTGCTTGGATTGCTGCCTTGTTTAACAGTGTGATGTTTTTGCCATACTTGTTTGTGCTGTTTGGGTTTGCCAGTTTAACACACAGTGTCAATATGCTTAGTTGTGAAAAGGAACACTGAGAGCTTAATGCAAGGCACTTCGTTTGCAAGGGTCATCTAAACCACAGACACAACTTTCAGTGTGAAGTTCTGTCTATTTCAAGTTTCACACCAGCTATATAGGACTTTCAACCCTTTCCTTTAACCATCTGAATGTCTAGTTACCTTTTTCGTTCACTCACCAGTGGGTAATCAAACACATTTGATACTTTAAAAGGTCTAAGATATGTTAATGGCTGTGAAGGTTTTGTTTTATTTGTTTTGGCAGATGTTCTGTGTCTCTGGATCAGTGCTTCAGTGTGTTGTGTGATTTCCTAACAGTTTGTTTAGATATTGTGAATTGCTAAGGGGTTTTGGTTCTGACTCACTGTTATCACACTGCCTTGAATTTAAAGATTATCTTTTGTGAAACTAAATTTTTGTTGTATACATGTTTCTGAATGTGTGTGAGAGAGCCAAATCTCTTTGAATAAAACTTATAACAACATATCTAAAGCCTTTCATCTTGAATAAAGACACATTTTATCCGACCTGCACTTCTACCATGATTGGCTGCAAAAAGTAATTTACTTACACACAGAGACACACACACACACACACACACACAGTCGCTTTGTGTTTTGGTCGATTGGATCACAAGTAGACGAGGCAGACACATTCTCATTTACACCTTGTGTTTCTTGTGTTCACTTTCAACCACTTCTGTCCTGATTTCCTCGAGGGGAAGGTCTATGGGCGGGTAAATGTATGGGTTTTTCAGATCCTTCTATCTAATGGACAAAATAAGCCCACGCAATTTACATATGAACGCGCCCAGAGATGATGGAAAAACATACGGAGAGCATCGGCTTTCGTTTCTGCTATGACAGCTGCAAGACCAGGCTGGATGCTGTGAGAGTGTGTTAGAAATCAAGAATGGTGAGAGAACATTGTGCTTGGTATGTTTTTCGTCTTCAAACTCGGGTCTTCAGCCGACAAAGTTTAAATCCTGTCTGGCTTCCCTTATGGAAAGAAAATATATTTTCCTATATATGAATGATAAATATATTACATGATTTAACAGTATATTTGAAAATATACAGAAAAATATATTGCGTAAATACATATATGGTAAAATATATTATGTAACACATTTCTTATATTTTATAATTATTAACATTTTAAATGTTTCATATTTTTAAGTTAGTTTACAAAAGCACACCTGCATGTACTAAAATTTCTACCAAAGAGACTATCACTGTGCTATAACATGCGCAGCCTTTTTAAATAAAGTTATTATAGTCTTAATGTTGTTCAGCCAATCATAACCCTAACCACAGGCTCTACTCTTCAGCACAATGATAACCCCAAAAACTCACACATACCAGAAAACCTTTTAAATTCCAAAATAATCCAACTTTAAACACAAACAGATCTACCCCTATATCAATATTGAGCAAAACACATGAAAAAACACTTCATTTTAACATTTACTCTCCTTTAACAGTCAGAAGCAAAGAATGCTGGGAACTAGAAGTCTGTTGTAACCACTGATTGTAACTAATTCCATGAATGTGTGTATATATTTTATATTTATCAATATATAGCCATACATGGTCAATGCATATATTGCAGTATATTGAAAAATATAAGCACTAGTTTCCCATATATGGAAATGTATTATGTAATATATCGCATTATATTTTGCAGTATATTCCCATATATTTTTGTTCCGTAAGGGCTGCGCGCTTCCCATTATGTTTACGCACAAGGTCAGTAGGCGGAGAGTAGGTGGTCTTTAGTGGCTGTTCAAACACATTCGACCACATGAGCATTCCCACTATGAAAGCAATCCAGGTCGAATGCGTTTTCGACTACCTTTGGAAGTGGTCGAAAGTGGACAAGCTCAAAACATTTTACACCCCATTTACACCTGTATTTAGTTTTGTCCACTTGTGATCCAATTGACCAAAACGCATCTTAATACCAGGTGAAAACAGGGCCTTGGAAAGTGTGCTTGTGCTATCTTTAGACCACTTGCTTTAGTATTGTGCTATATAATACAGTGACATTTGTAGTACATGTGTGGCTTAAGTATCCACTGTACATCTATTTGATTTTTGACACCTTTACCAAACTACTGCACAGCAAATATGGCAAAAACCTACTGAACCTGACAGCAACTAGAAATCTGCAAGGTTCTCTCATGCATAATTATGACCTAAATATCCACTTGCCTTCAAAGAAACATTCACTTTTTTGTGTAAGTTAGCAATCAAACAGGCCGAAACCTGTCCAGTCTGTATCTTAACTGATGTTCCCCTCAGCTTTGTGAAACCGCACACAATGCATTCTTTAAACTGAAGCATAATGGAAGTCTTTCACAGGTGCACATCTGCTAAAGTCATAAAAATGTCAGCCAGGAAGGAGAGATCTCACCGTATTGAGAACTTTCTTTCCTGTTTAGCATCTAGATATATGTGGAATGGAAATACATGGAAGTTAGGTATCATGAAATGCATATTTTCTAAGGTTTTGTATATTGAATTTTTCAAGTGTTGGGGAATAACTATTCTGCATTTGATCAGTAGTCAAGCCAAGTCACCTTTATTTATATAGCTTTTTTACAATGCAGATTGTTTCAAAGCAGCTTTACAGTGATAGCAGGAAAATAATGCAACATTGGTAACACTTTAGAATACTGATCCCTCATTAATGAATAACTACACAGGAACAAATAAGTAATACATCATTAACACTCTAGTAACTACTATTAACTAACAATAAACTCTGATTAATGAATTAGTAAGTAATAGTGCTCAGTTGAATGTGGTAGTTCACTATTAGCTAATCAGTAATTACCTTTTCTTTCATACCTCCCAGAGAACTACTAAGAACTACTATATACAGGTTCATAATTAATGTGAATAATGCATAATGTATAATTAATTCTAAACTGAAGATCATAGTAACCCACTAGTAATGACTGAAGTATTACCAAATCCTTCAGAAGGAATTCGTAAAAATTTGGATCAGTATTCTAAAGTGAGAAACATGATAACTCTCTAGTAAATACTTAAGTCACTGTAAACTTTTGAGGTTTTTGTAAAGTATTGGATAGTGATAACTCAAGAGTTACTACATAATTATAAAGGAACTACTACTTATTTGGATCAGTATTCTAAAGTGAAGATCATGGTAACCCACTAGAAATGACCCATCTTTGGTGTTACCAAATACATCAGAAGGAATTACTGTACAAAACTGTACAAAAATGTACAAAAACCTCAAAAGTTCACAATGACTTCAGTAGTTGCTAGAGAGTTATTATGTTTTTCACTTTAGAATACTGATCCAAATAATTAGTAATTCCTTCTTAAGTATTTGGTCATACTTCAGTCATTACTAGTTTGTTACCATGACCTTTACTTTAGAATTAATTATACATTATGCATCATTCATGTTAATTATGAACCTATATATAGTAGTTCTTAGTAGTTATCTGGGAGGTATGAAAAAAACAGTAATTACTGATTAGCTAATAGTGAACTACCACCTTCAACTGAGCATTATTACTTACTATTTCATTAATCAGAGTTTCTTGTTAGTTAATAGTAGTTACTAGAGTGTTAATAATGCATTACTCATTTGTTCCTGTGTAGTTATTGATTAATGAAGGATCAGTATTCTAAAGTGTTACCGCAACAACGTTTGTTTTGGCTGTACAGCAGCTCTAAAAAAAGGGTTAATTCACCTAAAAATGAAAATTATGTCATTAATTACTCACCCTCATGTCGTTCCACACCCGTTAGACCTTATTTCATCTTCAGAACACAATTAAGATATGTTTGATGAAATCCAAGAGCTTTCTGACTCCTCCATAGACAGCAATTTAGGTAACACTTTATTCTTTTAACTAGTTAGTCTTTTAACTAGTTCCTTATTAGCACGTATATAACTAGAATATTGATTGTTTATTAATAATTATTAAGCACATATTAATGTCTTATCTCCATGACCATATTCTACATTCTTAATCCTACCCAATACCTAAACCTAACAACTACCTTACTAACTATTAATAAGCAGTAAATTAGGAGTTTATTGAGGGAAAAGTCATAGTTAATAGTGAATACATGTTCCCTATACTAAAGTGTTACCGCAATTTAATTACCACTGTCAAGGCCCAGAAAGGTACTAAAGACATTGATAAAATAGGCCACATGACTAGAGTGGTTCAACCTTAATTTTATGAAGCGACGAGAATACTTTTTGTGGGGAAAAACAAAACAAAAATAACGATTTATTCAAGAATCTCTTCTCTTCCATGTCAGTCTCCTACGCTGTTGATGTAGAAAGCACAGTGCAGGGCTTCCGTGTTCTACATCAGAACACCGAACTTTTTCAGTAACAAACTACTTCGTAATGTCTAGCGTTATTTAGTTATTTAGTTATTTAGTTACTTAGTTATTTAGTATGGCTATATATTTCAAAGATTTTTAAATATCTTTAGCTATTTAATTTTTATTAATGTAGCTAACTACTTTTTCAAAGTTGCTAAGTTTACCTAACACTGCTTGACACAGTAAACAGAAAAATCAAGGCTTTTTAGCAATATTTTGTGATTTTTTTTTTCATGCTTTATTTTTTCTTAACTGTAAAACGTTGTGTGTACAATTTTGGGAGGATTGGTACCTCTTCTAAACCCTAAATGACAGGCTTTGCCCAGTTTAGAACAGATCATGGCTAGGGTAGGAAAATTAGAGACTACAACTAAAAAACAAGCCAAATACAATGACATTAACCAGGCATTGTTCATTCGTTTACTAATGTTTGTTGCTAGATGTCAAATTCGGCATGAAATGGAAGTTGCAATAGTCTTTTCTTTCGTATTATGACATATATCTGAGTGAAATGGCTATACGAAATAAAAGTAGTGCTGGACTTGATTTTGTTCATCAAAATTGTATTGAATCATTGGATTGTTGTCATTTTGCTGTGATCTCATGTGATTGATAGGTTGTCCCACCCTCACACCAGTAAAAACATCATCAGATCAGAGAAGACATGCCCTTGCAAGAGGGAGAAGTGTTATTTAGGTTAAAGATCATGAGGGCACGTGATTTATATATATATATATATATATATATATATATATAAAATGATGTGCACAGACAAATCATTTATAATAAATACTGAAATATTTTATACAAAATAAGGCTTACAACTTTATTTCGATAGTCCACTTTGGACATTCTACTAACTATAAGTAACTTGTCAACTACATGTCAACTAACTCTCATTAGAGTATTAGTAGACTGTAGTAGGATGTCAGGTTAGGGTTAAATGTTAGGATTTGGGTTAGTATAATAATTTGACATGTAAGTTGCAAAGTTATTTATAGTCAATAGAATGTCTGTTGGGGACCATCAAAATAAAGTATTAGCAGATATTAAGCAGACAGTCTACTAATATTCTAATGTGAGTTAATTGACATGTAGTCACAAAGTTATTTATTAGAATGTCTAAAGTGGACCATCGAAATAAAGTGTTACCAAAATAAGAACTGTTCATTTTGATTTCACGGTGAACCAAACATTCTGTATTCAGTCTGATTAATTCTCCAGCCTAGGCCTATCTCTGCTTCAAAATATTCAATCAACATTCCAATCTGACACTGAAGTCTAGAACCTGGAGTGTACAATGGAATAGACACATATGGAAAATATCTCTAGGCATAGTGTCAATCTTAACCACATATGGAAAAGGGTGAAATGAATCTCAAGCATGTGTGTTCAACATCCAGACCTCTGAATGGAATTCCCTCTAAAAACATTCTCTCATTTAGATTTCCTTACCTTCCCTGAAATCCAAACTGCTTTTCCTGTTGTAGAGTTTACAAAACCTTTTCTCTTTGAGATTTACGACTTGCTTGCTGACTTTATTGTGCCATTTATCTTTACCACTACCTTCTCTGCTGTGTCTTTTCAGGCTCTAAGAGTGTGGTTGAAGTTCAGACTAAAATGTCGGTTTGTGGTGGCCTTCATTTTTTTCTTCGGTCTGTCAGTGGTGATGATATACACCCTTCCTCCCTTCCCATCTGAGCAGAGCAGGGTGAATGTACGGAGCCCCCGCAATAACAAACCCAGCAAGCTGGTCGAGAAGTGGTCTCTGAGACCTTACCTTCCAGTGTCTTCATACGGACAGAACAGCAGAACCCGAAAGAACCCTGAAATGAAAGATTCCGCTAAGCATCTCCTGATGGTCAACCATCATCAACTATCGTTTTCCTCCGGAAAACAAGTTAAGGAAAAAGTATCAACCAAAAAGCCTCCAAAAAGTAAAGCAAACAAAAAAGAACGCTATCTTCAGAACACAAACAAGCATCTAGCCAAGCCATTTGCTGCCATTGCCAAAAAAGGGCGAGCCAACAGACTAGGGAATAGCAGCAACTCTAACACAACCATCCATCTTCTTCGCTCCAGACATGACCCAGCTTTCCCTCAGCCTGCCAGCATCCAAAGCCTCCACCCAAATAACAAGACATGCAGGCACAAATGTGCTCCAGATGGGGACAAAGTAAAGAGGCTTGTGGGGCAGTTCTCTGATACACAGCAGGTGGTAAAACTGAAACAGGCCCCTGGAGAAGCAGGGACACATGAAAGACGAGCAGGGCCCTTTGAGAGGAAGAGGCCCAAATCCGGGGCAGAAAACAAAGACAGGATTCCAGCAGAGGCTGGCATCAAGGATTCAGCCACTGACTGGTGTAAGACTGTCTCTGATGAGACTTTTATTGAAAACTGGAACCAGACCAAAGCAGAGTCTCTACCCTGGCTCAGTGAGGACGATATGAAAAAGATGGTGCTTCTCTCCAGAGGCACTGTGTTGAGTAAAGCCAGGTTACCGGGCCATGGTCAAGTGCTTCAGGTTGGATTCAGTGATAGATATGACATTTTTGCTTCTGCGGGGGTCAATCATATCAAATGCTGCCAGACAGGAAGCTGTGCTCTCATAAAACGCCCCAATGACTGGTTTGAGGTGTTCGCCTTTCACCTGGACAGAGTTCTAGGTCTGAACCGGAGCTTACCCGCAGTGTTGAGAACATTCCACAGTGAGATTCTACCATACAGGTACACAACTGGATCTCCCAGACCGGTGGTGTGGTGGGACCCCAGCATCCAGCATTTGTCTGATGCTGAGAATGACCAGAACTCTTTTTCACTTACTTGGCCACAATATCAGACTCTGCTTAAGAGCAGGTGTGGTACTCGGGTACCGTTGAACTTTACAACATGTGTGGGAGTTCATCATTCAGAGTGGGGGCGGCTGGCCTTGTTTGACTTCCTGCTGCAGGTAAGAGACACTAAAACAGATAATATTTTGGATATTTGGTTTCCACAAATTCTTAAGTCTAAATGTGTAAAAACATATTTTATGAGAGTAAATAGCAAATTACACAAGAAAACATGATTATCTTATAATATAATATAAAAATATGATTATCTATATATAACTCAATGTAAATATATATTTATAAATATAAAATAGAAATGGTCTTAAGTTTAAAAGGTTATATGACTCTATATGCATTTAAGTTATGTCTTTGACCGTTGTGGTTAGAAACTCTTTTATGAGTCACAAAATTTAGGGCTGCCAGCTACATAATGGCAGACCTGCCAAGCCTGGTATTTAAAGTAATTAATGTCTTCCATTTTTAGCATTGGCATTTTTCCTGTTCAAAACAGACCCTCTTGAAGTTGAAGTGTGTGATTTTAGGTTTCAAACATGTTTTCTGAACACTTGCCCCATCTGTCATTGTTAAAAGTAAGTTGTGCCTCAAACTCAAGTCATTGGTTGAGCCATGATTTGTTGTGTTATGTTGTGTTATGTGGTTATGTTGTGTTGGTTGGGACGCTCAGTCAGTTAAAGGACTGTTGCACAAAGGTTGTTCAAAAGGCTGATTTTCAGAAAAGGTCTAGAGTTAACAAACCAAACAAATCCAAACTGGTTTAGATCAGGTTCAGGGGTCTCACAAAGTTCACTACAAACATTTTCTGTCAACTCAGGGTTTGATCCAGATTTCAAATTCACATCTCTATTAAAAATTAACAAGAATATCAAAATGTAAACATTTACAAGATAAGAAGAAACATCACACTGTTATAAGAAAGACTGTATCAATGCAAGATAATCAACTGAACTATTTTAGTATTTTATATAGGTTCACAACAAGCAGTATAAGCTTAATCATTTTAAAAGTTACATATCTATTCTAAAGCTTTAAACTTAAATTAATATTTGCATATAAATAAAAGCTTAATAACAATATTGAAAATTTTGACAATATTGACAAAATTGCCTACTGTCTTAGATATACTAGGAAAGCGGTTTAAAGAAAATTGAAAGAAAATGACACACTTTACCTATAAGCAGTTTCATATGATATGGGTGCTTTTGTTTTCTTTTCTTCCTGGTCGGCTTTCTTAAAATAGCTCTCAGAATGATTTTTAATTTAAAAATTCAGTCACTGTGAGTTCATGACCAAGTTAACCTTGTTTAAAACAATATATGTAAGTGATAACCAGGAAGGTACTAGCCAGCTGAGTCACAGGAAGGTTAAAAATAGAGTGTGTGTGTTTGATATGTAATTAATGAAACTCTGATTTAGCTTAGTTTAATTATCTGTTCTTGACCTACTATGAGCAAACATGTTATCAATCCATTGTTTTATTACATTTATTTTTTTTCTTGGCTTCTAGGATTGGTATAAGCTGCCATCAGCCCATCACAGACTTGGCAGAGGAGTGTAAACAGTTTACTTTGAGGAATGATGTGCCTTGCATGTTGTTATGATGTACTACATATATAGTTAACAGGATACTAAACTTACTGTAGTCACACACAGAGCTTTTATTGAAAATAATATTAAATGTTAGATGCTAAATTTTCTTTATCCATGCACTTTCTCGATCTTATAATAAACCCCCCTTATAATCATACTCAGTGTTGGGGGTAACACATTACAAGAAACATGTAATCAGATTACTTTATTCAAGTAACTAGTAAAGTAACACTTTTAAATTTAAAAAAACATATCTGATTTACTTTTTCGAATAACACAAGATACTTTGTTTTGCCATATATTGACTGATACCTCTCTTGTCCCCATGTTGAGAGAAATCGTAAGTGTTGGTGTTGTGTGCGCTGTTTAAACATGATAGTTATTGTAGTTCTAGACTAAATGTGAGCATTTACTCATCTCACTTGTACAAAAACAGATTCAGTATTCCTCAAAATGAATAAAAACAGTGAAATGCAAATTTAGAATATTATGCAAACCTCTAATAATGAAATAAGTTAAAGAATACACCTTGTGTGAAAGGGCCTTTACATTTATTTACTTTTTTTTTCTTTTTTTTTTTTTGTTACTGAAAAACAAACAAGTAAGCCCAGCGCAGATGAGAAAAAGCAATGCAAAAGTAATGTAATAACTTTATATAAAAAGTAACCAAGTAACCAATCTGTTACATTTTTAGGGAGTAACACAATATTGTAATGCATTACTTTTAAAAGTTACTTCCCCCAACACTAATTATACATGACTACATGGTTCAAACAGATTGGTACTTCATTGTAACCATGTAGGATTTGGGGTAATGCTTTAGGAATCAGCCATTGAAAAACTGAAAAGGTCCCCAATATCTATGAAGATTATTGCCTTTGGGCCTAGGATGCAAATATATGATTTCTTGAAAACTTTTTCAGACTACATGATTAAAAAGTCAGCAAAAACAGTCAAACAAACAAATTAATGAATTAATAATTATTCCATAATAATTTCCTGAGCACACTTATATGATGTTGGCAACCTTAGAACTGTAACACGAGAGACTTTCATTCACTGTGAATGATTATACAAACTCTTGATCACATGAGGATTGTGATTTGGTATCACATCATTAGCAGGTTTAGAAGATGTCTTTTACACATAGCAGCAGTTTTTTTTAAAGAACCATTGTCGTCATGGTGATGCTTAATTAACATTTTGAACATAGGTAATAGAATAAATGCATGCATGCATCCTTTCTATTGAACAGGTTGAAAGGGAAAGTGACTGGTTGAAACTTCTTTTGTGATTTTATGATAATCTTTACAAAAGTACAATCTTCGCTCCCCTTTTACTAATTTTGCATGATGAGCATCAAGGAAACATTTTTAAGAAAGCCATTCTATGCAACTTACTGCACTTTTGTACAACAATGGAGTTTCTTCTGTGGAGTTTGTACTGTTTTACCAAATTTTGTTTAAGAGAATTTTGTTCAAGAAAAAAACCTACAAGGTCTTCCCGCTTGATTACGAACCATGCTAAATCAAGTGTGAAGATATCACTTGATGGCAGATATACTGTAGATAATGTTGTGCACACATGAATTGCATGTGTAATTGCATGTGCTCATGAATGTGCTTGATGGATTTGTGAGTATAATCTGTGTGTGTAAAAACTGTGTCTACTGTGAAAACGTGGGTGTATGGATGTCCATGAATAATACATTAGATCTTAGAAGAAAAGTCAATAGCTGTAACATGGCCAACAGCTAATAGCTTTGTATTGATTTGGTGAAATTGCTGACTGGGACCCTTGAACACTTGTTCCTCTCTATTCATTTAGCACCTCTGATGGCACTGATGTGAAATCTCACACCCTTAAGCACATAACAGTGTGAAGGACACACTCACTGTTACCACAAGACCTTCTGTGTGCTGCTCTGAAATCTAGATCAGTGGTTCTCAACTGGTGGGCCACAGATCTGGCTTGATAGGATCATAGATGGGAGGTAGTCAGATAATGCAATAAATACAATACAGCTAACCATATAATCTTATACATACTTAGGATAGCAAATGAAATAGGCTTAGCAACTTTTGTTGTGAGGAGAAAAACATTTTGTTGTTGATGTCAAATCATTGTTATTTGTTACATGTGTGATACATTTACCTTTGTACAGCGAAATTCCATGGGTGAAACACAGTCATCTCAATAGGAATCCACACGATTTGGAATTTTGTGCGAGAGACACAAGAGGTAAAAATTTTCTCCACATGAATTTCACATTGCATTCAAGGCTAATGTTGTTGTGTGTTTTTTGGCGCAATTTTCACATTTACCAATATAAAGCTGCTTGGTTTGGAGGCAAGCTTCATGCATCGCTACACTATTGACATGGATAATGGCCAGCTATTGTTAATAAAATTTTCCTTTTTCATTCTATGTCATTTTTATAATTTGGTGTTCCATTATTTCTCTTTTTAAGAATTTTATTCTTTGCCCTGACTTTTCCAGGCAAGGAAATCACACAAACACCACTGATATATATAAAGATGTGTCACGGCTTCTATTTTCTTTTCTTTGAGATATTTTTTTCAATTTCACACAGTTTCCACTCAACACAAGATTCTATAAAACAGGAACTGGATACTTAAAGATATAAACTAATATTATAAGTTATAATATTCAAATATTTTGTTACTTTACTTATTTGTTTGTAAGTGGTTAAAAGTCTGAGTACAATGCAGTCCAAATCTGCCATTTTAAATAAGGAACATTTTGATGTCAAATTAATAGTACATGTTCAACATCCAGCATTACTTCACGGTCAAATACAAAAATTTGGACCATGAGAACTTCTTTGTACAAACGTCAGATTTCCTTACATCTTTTCAAGGATTCAAGATGCTTTTAAATGAAATTGTAATTCTGAATATGCTAAATATAATGGTTACACTTTAATTTCGATGCTCTACTTTAGAGACTATAATAACTTTGCAACTACATGTCAACTAACTCTCATTAGGTTATATAGAGACTGTACTAGACTTTTAGTAGACTGTTAGGGTTAGGTGTTAGGGTTCAAGTTGTAGATTAAGTTGACATGTAGTTACTTAAAGTCAGTAGAATGTCTGTTTTTTTTTTTTTTTTTACCTTTATTTATATAGCGCTTTTTACAATGTAGATTGTGCCAAAGCAGCTTTACATTGATAACTGGTACATTATTTTGGCTGCACAGCAGATCTTAAAGAATAGTGTCAATGCAGGCAGATCAAAGCACTGTCAAAGCACATTGATATCAAATATCAATTGTCAAGTGTCCCCAACTAAGCAAAGGCGACAGCGGCAAGGAACCCAAACTCCAACAGGTGACATCAGGCGGCAAACAGGTGGCAAACAGGTGTTAAAATGGAGAAGAAAAAAAAACTTGGGAGAAACCAGGCTTAGTCGGGGGCCAGTTCTCCTCTGGCAAACAGTGCTTTGTCACGACTCAGGTTGCTATCATAAGTCAGATAGGATCGCAACATTCAAAGTATTTAATTCAGTTCCATCCAGCTGAGGATCGTATTCATCACACCGGTATAAACGGTTGTTGAGGAGATGCGCCACTGGTTGTCATGTTGATGAGGCCTTCACAGTGAATGATCTAGCTGACTCAATCTCTGCTGATACTTCAGGGCTGCGTTGTGGTCGTGTCAAGGCGCAGGTCCTTGGTCTCACCTGGATGCAGCCCGGATCCGGTTGACTACGGTAAACCTCGGGATAAACAGAAAGACTAATATTAGCGTAGATGCCATTCTTCTTCTGATGTAACGAGTACATCTGGTGTTATAGGAAGTGTTCCCGGTTCCGGCTGACCTAATTTATGCAGCCTAATAATCCTTTAACGGATTTGAAAAAATAAATTGATAATGTGTTATGTGTATGCCAGGTTAAAGAGATGTGTTTTTATTTTAGATTTAAACTGATGCTAGGAAGATTGTTCCAGAGTTTAGGTGCCAAATAGGAGAAGGATCTACCACCTGCAGTTGATTTTATTATCAACTGGCCTGAATTCTGAGATCGCAATAGACGCGAAGGACTATAATGCATTAATAGCTCAGGTACTGGGGAGCTAAACCATTTAGTGCTTTGTAAGTAATTAGCAAGATTTTAAAATCTATACGATGTTTAAACAGGAAGCCAATGCAGTGTTGACAGAACTGGGCTAATATGGTCATACTTCCTAGTTCTAGTAAGAACTCTAGCTGCTGCATTTTTTACAAGCTGTAGTTTATTTATCAGGCGAGCAGAACAACCATGCAGTAGAGCGTTACAGTAATCGAGCCTTGAGGTCATGAACGCATGAACTAACTGTTCCGCATTTGTCATCGAGAGCATATGTCGTAATTTAGATATATTTTTAAGATGGAAGAATGCGGTTTTACAGATGCTAGAAACATGGTCTTCAAATGAAAGATTGGTATCAAAGAGCACACCCAGGTTCCTAACTGATGACGAAGATTTAACAGAGCAGCCATCAAGTGTTCAAAAAATTAGAATATCTGTTTTTTTCTGAATTTAGTAGTAGGAAATTACTGGTCATCCAATGTTTTATATCAGCTCTGCATTCCGTTAATTTTGTGAATTGGTAAGTTTCATCAGGGCGCGAAGAAATATAGATATATATATATAGATATATAGATAATATCTGTTGGGGGAGCATCAAAATAGTGTTAGCAGATTAAGCAGAGAGTCTACTAATACTCTAATGAGAGTTAGTTGACATGTAGTAGCAAAGTTACTTATAGTTAGTAGAATGTCTAAAGTGGACCACCACTTTGTAATTACAATTTTAATTTGTAATTACAATATTTTTGTTATTTTTCTTTTCTTTTCTTTTCTTTTCTTTTCTTTTCTTTTCTTTTCTTTTCTTTCACTTGTAGTGTCATGTGGTATGAATAAAGTCTCTGAATATATAAACCCAACATCTCTCAAACCAATGGCAAAAATGATTGTCTTGATTTCTGAGCAAAAGGTCACGTGATTAGGAATTTGAGTGGCCGTGACATGGAAATGTCTTCAACAGAAATGCTCTGTGGCATTCACTATGGTTCAGTGGCAGCACTAGGCTAGAACATTACGTAAGCGAGCCCTAAGGTTATCACAGTGCCAGCTGTGTGAGGAAAGAGAGCATAGATTTGAGTATAATGTTCGGGAAGAACACAATGTATGTTGACGACTGTCTGCTTCTAATACTGCCAACTGACAGCAGCTGTCACAGACACTGAGCTGATGTAAAAATGTTTTTATTCTTAGTATAATATCAGCATGTAAACAAGTGATATAAGCACCTTTTTCTATCTATTTTTAAGGTTACCATCTTCTACATAATTGACAAAGACTTTTCTAATAGTAACAATTATATATATATTATATATATATATATATATATATATATATATATATAAAAATTATGACACAATTGCAATAAGCCATATTGTGATTTCAGTTTTATTTTTTTTTTAAATGCAGATGCATGTGCCCAAACATGAATTTCAATGCATAAAAGGACTGTACAATATATTAAACCAATTGACATCTTCAGTTAAATTATGCCTTGTCTATATACAAATTATATATAAATTATGCCTATGCCTTAACTACCTTTTATTGGTAATCACAGGTATTGTTCATTACATTAACAACAACAAAAGGTCCTTTTCTTTTATTTATTTATTATTTATCTTATTTTTTTTTTTTTTTTTTTTTTTTTTTTTTTAATTTTTAAACCCTCTAAAGTCCATGGGGTTTATTTAAGTAATTGCTTATAATATTTAATAGCAAGCTTTTGAAATCATATCCATTTTCAGTGGATAAACAGAATTGTTCTGAGATCAGATCTGGTTCACTTTACAATGTGAAATATAGCAGTGATGTGTCAGTATGGCCTGTGGAGTTTGAGAGGGAAGGAAGGTGTTCTAACAGGGAATGAGCTGGTAAAACACACTTTCTGCACCACAGGATCACATTTCACCTTAAAGGGAACCCCTGGTGTTAAGACTTGTAAGGCTTAATATAACGTAAATGATGTCTCTTACTGAAATATGGAGTAGAAAACCCATGAAACATTTACGTTATTTAAAAAATCCATGACATATTTGGACCGACTTGGACAATGGGCAGCGCCATTTTGTTTAGGTGCACAGTGCGTTTTATGTTGATGACGTCAAACGGTTGCACTCACTGAGCTACTGACACTGTCCTATTGCTATTTTACAGCAACACAACTTGGAATATAATATACAATACCACATTGTGCAGCTTTTGGTTGTAATTTTCAGTCGATGAGCCACAAGAGAAGTGATGTAAGTCTTTACTGCTTTACTAGCGATAAGAGGAGAAAAGAATGGGAAGTTGTGCAGAATGTGGACGAATAAAACTTCCTGTGTCTTTGTTCTCTTCACTTTAGCCCTAATGACTTTGAGGCTTTTTATCTGTATGTTTTGGTGCAACGGTAATCTAGTAAGGCATACAGGTCTTAATATCCGCGGGGTTCCTTTTAAAACCCGATCAGCCTTTTCAATATGAGCCAGAGCGCAAAATTAGTGAGGATGAAAACATCGACGACGCGCAATGGCTCTGTTGTATGATTGACGTGTTAAAATCGTATGATCGCCTGAATGCATACATGCAGTTAAACATGCTGAGAAGATGCTACTGTTTATGCGATCACAGATATCTCGTGCATCACAGCACACGCGCTTTGAGGCAGTCTGTCTCAATCGAGATGTGTTATAGGCTGCCTTCGTCAGGCTCCAAGGCGCGGCATTTGGTTAAAGCACTTATATCCATTGGCAACTGTAAGCTCTTTCAGCTGTGGTCTACTAAAAGCCTCAGTGGCATCAGGGCTAAAGTGAAGAGTACAAACGCTGATCTTTAGGAAGTTTTATTCGTCCACATTCTTCACAACTTCCCATTCTTTTCTCCTCTTATTGCTAGTAAAGCAGTAAAGACTTACATCGCTTCTCTTATGGCTCATCGACTGAAAATTACAACCAAAAGCTGCACAATGTGGCATCGTATATTATATTTTGAGTTGTGTTGCGGTAAAAATAGCAATAGGACAGTGTCAGTAGCTCAGTGAGTGCAACCATTTGACGTCATCGACATAAAACGCATTGTGCACCTAAACAAAATGGCGCCGTCCATTGTCCAAATTGGTCCAAATATTTCATAGATTTTTTAAATAACGTAAATCTTTCATGAGTTTTCTACTACATATTTCAGTAAGAGACATAATTTACGTTATATTAAGCCATACAGGTCTTAACACCAGGGGTTCCCTTTAACTCCTCACCCACATTGTGGTATCACGACACACAGGAACCAAAGGCGTAATGTTGTTAAATCTTGTGAGAACAGATAATTCACTGTTTTACCACTGGAATCTCTTAATACTCTCTGTCCTGCAAGTAGTTGCTTGCAGGGGTAAAGGAAGAATGAGTGTGAAAACTGTTCATACTACTCTGGGTTAGAAAATAATCCTGAGTAGTCAAGTTTCGTTATTTTATACAATACACTGAAAGTCCTGTGTTAACTTTCTTATTTGAATGTTTGAGAGGTTAAGAAAACTGTTGTGGGTATCTATAGTTCCATGAAGAATTTTTAACATCCATGGAACCTTTCCATTGCACAAAAGGTTATTCATAGTGGAAAAAGGTTCAGAATCAGAATATTAAAATGTTCTTTGCACTAGAGAAAAATGGTTAACTGTTTCTTTGGCTGTGTTCACACTGTCAGTCCAAATCCGATTATTTGTGTATCCTGTTAGAATCTGATCTAAATTACTAAATGTCCACATTGTGTATCACAACCGTTCGGATCTGATTTGTGTGTCCTGTGGTGCTCTTTCATTTTCCTGAAAATTTGCATTGGTTTCTACGTATATGGCAATGACGTTGTGTTAGTAAACATATGCCAAAAACAACAACAACAACATGTAGGGATTTGCAAACAGATGTTTCTTATGTTATGTTTCTTATGTTTCTCTTTCCGTGCTGGACTACTACGTCCTCTGAGACAGCGGCAGAAAGGAAGGAGGCTGGTATGAGCGGCTTATTCTGTGCTGTCGTCTCCACAGACACAACATTGCTTCTGCAGCGACTTTTTAGCATGTTTCTTATAACAACATCTGGCATGTTTATATTTTATGTGGCGTGAGAAAGTGACATATACCACGCAAAATCCGACTGCGATCAGACTGAAACGAATTTCCTGAAATGCAATGTGAATAGGATTTTAAACCACATATGAATGTAGCTAAAATGGATTTGTAAAAATCGCATTTCATGTGATTTTCTCAGACTGTCCTCCAAAAAGCACCTTATTACGACCTATATTTACGTTTTAAAGTCATGCGCCCTCTAGCTGGCGTAAAAATAATGACAGTGTTGTATTACGTCTGTCGTCATGAAACATCTGTCGTCATGAAACGTCTGTCGTCATGACTGTCGTTACCAATCAAAATGCGTGTTCATTTAAATGCAATGTGTGGACTTTTTACACCATTTGTCCTATTTGCATTTAGCAAAACTTTTTTTTTTTTTATTAACGACTACACCCACCCCACCCCTAAACTTACCCTTAGTGATTTATACCCACGATCACATGATCACATGATTGCATATTGTTATAATTTGCAATGCTCTGCCAATTGAGCTATGCGAAACCCGAAATATGACGCAGATAAAAGGGAACAATGCATTAAAATGAAAGTGTCCTGTTGTCAATAGGGGCATAACTTTAGTAAACGCTCCTATGGGTCGTATTTCATGAATTAAAATGAAAGTGTCCTGTTGTCGATAGGGGCGCAACTTTAGTAAACGCTCCTATGGGTCGTATTTCAGGGAAGTGACAAACAACCTATATAGGCATATTGGTTGGATTTGGATTTTCTTGCCATTCACACTTGCTAAATATGATCAGATTCCAATCAGATATGCATAAAAAAAACAGATTTGGACTGACAGTCTGAACGTGGCTTTAGTGTTTTCGTTTGGTTCTGTTCTGTTTGCCTGAGTTCCCGATCCTTGATTGTTTCTATGGTTACTGATTATGCTTCGCACCTGTCTCCAGTTCTGTTGATTAGCCTCCTTGTGTATTTAAGCCCTGAGTTTCCCTTAGTCCTTTGTCTAATGTTAATGTATATGTTATAGTATATGTGTACTGTAGTGGCTTGTTTTAATGTAGCTCCAAATGTAGGTTCAGGAAGAGCCTAAACATTCAGTCCTGTCAATCAGCATTACAAATGTACATAAGCAGCAGTCACTGTGCTGTCCTCCCAGCAACCCAGCAGTCACTGTGCCATTCTTCTAGTATCCCTCCTCCTCCCCATCTCCTCCTCTATTTCTCTTATTCTCCCTCTGCGCAATACTGTTATAGGGGGTTTTAGCTTGGAGCTTGAGCCGAGCCTCCTTCGAGTACAACAAGCCAAGTTTGTTTACCATTAACTATTAGGACTGAATGGAAAGGCGATCTCGTAAACCTGGTGTTCAATAAAAGTCAGTTTGATCATGTTCTTGCGTCTCTTGGATTACTACAGCTCACCATAACACTTTATTTTTTAATTTATAAGTGGTTTAAAAAGATGTAGTTTAAAAGCTTATATTTGTGAATGTCTATTGACATCACAGAGATTAAAGGAATGTCTATTTGGTCACAGTTTAGTATGAGGAACACATATTCACTATTAACTACAACTTTTGCCTCAACAAACCCCTAATTTACTGCTTATTAATAGTTAGTAAGGTAGTTGGTTAAGTTTAGGTATGGGGTATAGGATGTATAATATGATCAGGCATTAATGTGTGCTTTATAAGTACTAATAAACAGCCAATATGCTAGCTGCAAGCTAATTAGCAACTAGTTAATAGTGAGAAATGGTCCCAAACTAAAGTGTTATTGTCTATTTTTCATATAACAGAGATTACATGTCATTTCTTTTAACATGTGATTCAATTTTTGTTTTCTGCAGGTGAATGACAGACTGGACCGGTCTTGCTGTGGTTTCAGACCAGACCCATCAGATCTGTGTGTAGAAAACCTGCTGCATATCAAATGTGAAAACCCAAAGGACTTAAATCTGGTGCACATCCTGGTAAATTAAATATTGGTGATATTTGTCAGATCATATGATATTAACATATCAATACCGAGCACCCAACATCCTCATTCTAGTTTGTCTATCCTTCAGAGTCAGGTTGCTATAGTCGTACAGGTTGTTTATGCATTTAATTTGTGGTCATGAGAAATAGATGTTGTTCCCTCAACATAAAGAGGTTTTGGCCACAAGAAAAATATATTGTTTCCTCAACATAAGATCTCGATGCCATGATTTTACATTGCATGGCCACGACATAATTGTCGTTATACGTCGACAAAATGATCTTGTGGACACAACTTATTATCACGTTCCCACAAATTAATATGTCATTGCCATGACAACAAGTGAACCGAACAAGTCCCCTGTCACCGTAATATTTAGAGGATTAAGGATATGTATTTTTAGGTCCTAATTTATATTAGATGGCCTTAACTACTATGTACTTAAAACAAAAAAATAAGTACAATGTAAAAACATGTACGTACACAATAAGTGCATTGTAGCAAATGATACATTTAAATCTGGTGCACATCCTGGTAAATTGAATATTGGTGATATTTGTCAGATCATATGATATTAACATATCAATACCGAGCACCCAACATCCTCATTCTAGTTTGTCTATCCTTCAGAGTCAGGTTGCTATAGTCGTACAGGTTGTTTATGCATTTAATTTGTGGTCATGAGAAATAGATGTTGTTCCCTCAACATAAAGAGGTTTTGGCCACAAGAAAAATATATTGTTTCCTCAACATAAGATCTCGATGCCATGATTTTACATTGCATGGCCACGACATAAGTGTCGTTATACGTCGACAAAATGATCTTGTGGACACAACTTATTATCACGTTCCCACAAATTAATATGTCATTGCCATGACAACAAGTGAACCGAACAAGTCCCCTGTCACCGTAATATTTAGAGGATTAAGGATATGTATTTTTAGGTCCTAATTTATATTAGATGGCCTTAACTACTATGTACTTAAAACAAAAAAATAAGTACAATGTAAAAACATGTACGTACACAATAAGTGCATTGTAGCAAATGATACATTTAAACGTAAGTGCATAGTAGTTAAGGGGACTTAATATGAAGTGGGACTTATTTTTATTATATATATTTAGAGGATAAAGGATATATATTTATAATTTTTTTAAATAAATTTAAAAAAAAAATGACCTTAAGCTTGTGCAAGTGTCTTTAAGCTAGTCAGGACTTCATTTGACTTTGAAGAGAGTGAACATGCATAAATAATAAGACTATGGCTTCAGCAAAACTTGAAGCAGTTCCTTTTTTTTAATGTAGTTTTATTGACTGACCTTATGACAAGGTTACATAGATGGCAAGTTTTCGTTTTTCTACCAGGAGTGTCATACATTTTTTTTCTTTCATTCTGCTTTCCAATATCAAAAGTAATATCTTTCCAACAGCTCTTGAGATCTACGTAAAGTTTGAGCTCCCACTCAAACTGTGAGTTAGAACCCCAACTAAATTAAGTGAGGCTGCTGAAATGAGTCAAGGCAATCAGTTTCCATGGGATCCTTTATTGGTTCTGTAGCCATTATCTGATAGTGTTCGGAGAGACGGAAAAATGGAGCTCCAGTGTGCTGTGGTTTAGGTTTTTGGAGCCAGTCTGCAAAAGTCATCTGTTTTAATATCGCTTGCCCATAAAATCATTCCACAATTTTAGAAATATCTCCCCATCGCTTAGAAAAACCTACAGAGCTCACAGCAACCAGTATAATTCATAAAAGCTGTCTCTTTTTTAACCCTAACCCTGAAATTGAACATGCATGTGAAGTGAAAAAGTCATATTTTATGCAAGTCTGACTTTTTGGCAGACAGAATGTTTTTGTGTTGTTTTTGTGTTACTTTATTCATGACTTCTGCATTTATTTTTGTACACAGTGAATATACTTTTTGCACAATTACGTGAATTGTAATTTAAAAAAAAAAAAAGTTTGATATTTTGTATCTAATGCAATGCAATTCTAATACTTTTAAGTGTGGTTAGGTCACCCAAAAATGATCATTCTGTCATTAATTACTCACCCTCATGTCATTCCAAACCCGTAATACCTTCAGAGATCTTCAGAGCACAAATTAAGATATTTTTGATAAAATCCGATGGCTCAGTGATTCAAATAATTTGTTTCGAATCAGTTGCCAAAGTCATGTGAACTATTGAAGTTTCAAAACAATCATGATGTAACAAAGCTTTGTTTACTGAAATAATGTGACTTTGGTGCTCTGAACCACTGATTCGAAACAAATGATTCTTAGCTTCATGAAGCAGTGTTTTGAAATCGCCCATCACTAGATATTGTTGAATAAAGTTGCTATTTTGTTATTTTTGCCGCACAAAAATATTCTCATCACTTTATAATATTAAAGTTGAACCACTGTTTTTAGTAGCTTTCTGGGCACTGAAAAGGAGTGTCATTGCTGGCGATGCAGGCCTCACTGAAACATCAGATTTGATCAAAAATATATTAATTTGTGTTCCGAAGATGAACGAAGGTCTCACGGGTGTGGAACGACATGAGGGTCAGTAATTAATTACATAATTTTCATTTTTGGGTGAACTAACCCTTTAAAGGGTTCAACAAATTTTTTTAATTCTGTCATGGATTACCCTCATGTAGTTACAAAGCCATCTGCGAAACACAACTGAAAATATTAAACTTGAGTGATTTCTGTCCCTCAATTGAAAGTCAATGTACACTTCAATGTTGACACTTCAAGATATTTTAAAAAAGACAAAAAAAAAAAAAAAAATGGTAACACTTTCATATAGGGAACACATATTCACTATTAACGATGACTTTTCCCTCAATAAACTCCTAATTTACTTCTTAATAATAGCTAGGTAGTTGTTAAGTTTAGGTATTGGGTAGGATTAAGAATGCAAAATAAGGTCATGCTTAATAAGAAACTAATAAAGAGCCAATATTCTAGTAATATGCATGCTAATAATCAACTAGTTAAAAGACCCTAAAATAACCAAAAAATCTAGTGGTTAATCCAAGTATTCTGAAGAGACAACGGCTTTATATGATAACAGAATTTAGTATTTTAATCACATATAAAGATGGATTAACATTCATCAAATATGGCAAGCGGAAGCTCATATGTGCTTGATGTGCAAGAATCAATGAGGTTTGTTCTTGTGTTAAGCAAGTACAGTGTAGCTTCCGTTAACAACATTTGATGTGCTCTATGTATGTGCATTGATCAATGTTTATATGTAAATAAAACCTAAATTAAATCTGCTTGATTTTTATGAACTTTGTGAACATTCAATGGATATTTAATGGCTTATGCTTCATTAAAAATATCTTCATTTGTGTTTCAAAAATGAAAAACGTCTTTTGGTTTTTGGAATGATATGAGGGTGAGTAATTGACAGAATTTAAATTTTGGGGTAAAATATCTTTTTAAATGTCCAAAAGTTTCCAAACAATGTGGGGAACTGTACGTAATATAAATGAGCATTAATCTATTCAAATATGGTGTATGTAAACCTCTATTTATAGGTTCGGAAGACAGAACCATCCAGACTGGTTTTTATTGACAATGCAGGAAGACCTCACCAACCACAAGACAATCTCAACTTCAGACTTGTTGAAGGTATTGATGAGTAAGTATTATTACGTGTATATTTATACTATTTACAGCAGGGGTCTCCAACCCTGATCCTGGAAAGATACCTTCCCTGGAGACTTCACTTCCTTCTCCAACACGCCTGTAATTTTCAAGTAACCCTCAACTATTTGATTAGCTGGTTCAGGTGTGTTTAATTGGGGTTGGAGCTAAACTCTGCAGGATAGTAGCTCTCCAGGGTAGGGTTGTACCAGCCGTTCATAAGTTCTTACTTTAACTGGAGCTTAAAGTCAACACTAGTGGCTTAGAAACTAAGAAATATATATATTATAATTGATTTTAATTGCACAACATGGAACGATTCACACATAGGTGTGCTGTTTTGGTTCGTGTTGAAGAGCCACTAAAAATGCATAATATATTCACACAATGTTCTCTCTTAAAATGTAAAATGTCAACATTATCATATATTTCTGAAGAATTGAAGTCTGACAGGTAAAATGAGAGTTTATTGATGCATTTATGGCTTGCATTTATGCATTTATGGATGCGTTTATTGATTATGTTTTTTCCAACCATTAATCCTTGTCGGAGACTTCCGTAAATATTTACCTTATACACAGTTACATTTCAACTTTCAAGTTTAATGGTGCAATGCAAAAGTTGTAATTTAGTGTCCCTTTACATCAATACTAGGCTTGCAAGCACAGCTAGTGCAACCGGCCCCATGAGCAGGGTTTAAGACATTGTTATTGTATAAACATATGGTGTGGCCAAGTATAAAACCGGTTAAAATGTGTTAACTATTACTACACTATAAAAAATATTTGTTGGTTTAACTTAAAAAAGTAAGTAACCTGATTGCCTTAACATTTTGAGTTCATTGAAATAAAAAAAATTGAGTTAATACAATGAAGGTGATTGGTTTAATCAACAGAAACTCAAAATATTATGTTATCTGAACCACATTAATTATTTAAGTTGATTTGACAAAAGAAAAATGTTGTGATAACAAATCATGAAAATAATTTTTTACAGTGTAGGTTTGAACCATGACTTCTTACCGTTGTGCCCTTGAGCAACACACTTCATGTGTACCCAGAGGAACTACTCCTGTAAAATGCATTGCAATTACATTTGGATAAACGTGCAAAATGAATTAGAAGTAGAAAAGTTATGTTTACAGATACAAATTTTAGAATAAAGATACTGGGTAATTCTTTGGTATGGGGAACACATATTCACTAACTACAACTTTTGCCTCAATGAATTTACTGCTTATTAATAGTTAGTAAGGTAGTTGTTGTAGCATTTAAGTTTAGGTATGGGGTAGGGATGTAGAAAATGGTCATGCAGAAAAAGGCATTAATATGTGCTTTATAAGTACTAATAAACAGCCAATATACAAGCTAAAAAGCAACTAGATAAAAGTGAGAATTGTTCCCCAAGTGTTACCAGATATTGTTCTTAAGGAAATAATAATGTTCTCCCATCTGATTGATCAACATGTACAAAACTCTCAGTGTAAAGGCCCATTAAAACAAAGGACTGTAACTCTAACAATAAAGATATAGTTCTAAAAATTGTTCTAAATATAACAGAATAGCAGAGTTCACACCACAACTATAATGATAATGGCACAGAGAAATAATATGGAATCAGAAGGATTTTTTCAGCTGATGAACGATGAAAACATTGACAGACAATCAGAATCAGAAATGGTGTATTTGTTGATTGGCAGGTTTCCGGAACGGGCTGTTTCAGTACTGCAGTCAGGATGTCTGGAGAGGATGCTCCTTCGCTCCCTATCTGTGGATCAGGAATTCTGGGAGAGCAGAGGACAGGCGTCTGGACTTAAATCTCTCATCCGGCACATAGAACAAAGAGCCAAGGCCCTCCTCCAGCATATACAAGAGAAGAAACTAAGACTTAACAGAGATCTATAACTCCCCCAATGAAGAGATTCTCTCATTTTGTAAATAACCAATTACTGAATTCTCAGAAGACACAAAAGGTTTATAGAAATTGTTTGCTTTGATGTGAATTGCCCAGATTCATTTATGTGCATGTCTCGAAGTGAGTTTGTTGTGCTGTTTAGCAAGTCATGCAAACTATAAAAGACAGCCTAAATGAGAGGAGGCAGTGCATTTGCATGGATTTTTGAGTGATTTCCCTAATCAGGGTTGACAGTCCTTGAACTGTGATTAACTGGTGCTCTCAGTATCTGAGAGAAGAGATTCCAGATGGTCATTTGCGAAGCAGAACTCATGCAGAGGCCCATCACTGTGAAGAGACTTACCAGACGCGATGCAAGATTTCAACAACAAGCAATTTGTCTTTCCATGCTGAATGTGTAGAAACAATTTTCACTCAGAAATTGCTATAGTAAATTCATAATGAATTAAATGTGAAATTTTGTTGTAAAACTTACTCCAATAATCTTTGGCTTATTTGCAACATATTAAAAAAATCGTGGTAACACTTTATTTTACAGTGCCGTAGTTACACGTTATTACATGTACTATAGTAATAACAGTAAATTATGCATAATTACAAGTAACTAACCCTAAACCAAACCCTAACTCTAACTGTAACTTTATAGTAAGTACATGTAGTTAATTAAAAGCACTCCGTACTTATTTGAGTAATTACAATGTAACTAGGGCACTGTAAAATAAAGTGTAACCAAAATGTTTTTTTTACAATGTAGACACCAAATAATCGACAAAATCTGCATTTTACAAAACCATAATTTACATGGAAGAAATTGACAAGTCTTGCAAGCCTTTCTGTGATGCATTCAGAAAGGGTAACTGCATCTGTAAATGAGAAATGTAGCAAATGATTACAAAATATTTTTTCTTCTACAGCAGTGTTTCTCAACTCCAGTCCTCAGGACCCACTACTCTGCACAATTTGTATGTATCCCGTGACTCCATGAACTTAACTGAGTGTGTCAGATAAGAGAGACATACAAAATGTGCAGAGCAGTGGGTCCCGAGGACTGGAGTTGAGAACCACTGTTCTACAGTGTATGTGGAAAACACACAAAAAAAACAAAAAAAAACAAAAAAACAATGGAATTATGTTGTACAAGCTAAATCTTCAATGAAGGCTGATACAGTCTAGAATAGGTGCTGAGGACTATGAAATATAATGCTATGTTATGGTGTGAAACTGAGCCCATATCCAGGTATCTCCTGCTGGCTCCTACAAGACATTCAGTGCCTAAAGGCACAGTTATGCACAAAACTGCTAAGTCTAAATTTGTGCTCTTGTATGCAGTTATCATACATAATTCTAGGCTTTCGACTGGGTCTTATAGGCCACATAATGTACACACACTGCAGTTACATATGGTTGTCACTCTTTGTCTGAGCAATGATCATTTATACCAGTGGTTCTCAACCTTTTTGACTCCTTTTTGGCCTAAAAATAATATTCAAAGACCACATGACTTCTACAGTTTGTGATTTACTGAATAATAATTAAGGATACATTTTAGAACTGAAACATTTCCAGATGTTCTGCTTGATTTACAACCCAAATACTATAAAATATGTTATTATTGTTGTTGTTATTATTATTATTATTTTTTAGAGCTTGGCGTAACTAAAAAAAAAAAAAAAAAAAAAAAAAAAGTATATTCATAGTTGAGGGATGAATTGAAATCTTTTTTTTTTTTTTTTTTGTCTTATTGTAATGCTAGTTTTCTCTTATTTTAAATAATTTGAAATCATCTTGAGGCCCCCTTGGGATTTTGCTGAGACCCCCTAATGGGCCCTGACACCCTGGTTCACATCTACTGATTTAGATGATAGTGATATTCGTTTCTTGAAAGGAATCGTTCTTTTAAGCAAGTAACCAGTTGAACCAGTTCACAGAATCGAATTGATTTGAACTTTAGTTCCAGGGGACTGTACCATGAAGCCGGATTAGCTGGCTAGCCAGGTAAGTTTCAGATTAGTTAGCACCAATCCTGGATTTTAGATATCATGAAAGTGACTTGGCTTTTATGGTTCATCATCATAGTAACTTACGCTCCAGTTTCTCTTCCTCCAAATTAAAGGTCACTATATAGTAGAAACAATTATTTAACAATAAAATTGTCTGGCTTTAATGATAATTAGAACTATTTTATGATTTATATATGATTTATATAGTTATTATATGATCTATATTATTGTTAATCCATTACACACAAGCAATTTTAGTTTATCAGTTATTATTAAGCATTTAGTTTAAATTAATATTAATATATAGAGATCATATGTAATATAAATAAGTTGTAGAATCAATAGATAACTCTTTGAAAAAATTACTACAGTCCAAATGAGTCTCTATCGCTATTATCAACTATATAAACTAACTTCACAAGTTTCACTTGCACTGATAGAGCAAGAAATTTTCTATTATTTGTCCTTTTTAATGGACAAGTATTTTCTTTAGTGAACATGTATTTAAATTCTTCATTTTCTTCAATCTCTTAACATTCAGCAAAAAAGTTTTGAATCGCGCTGGTTCTCTGGCAAAAAGTGAATCACAGTTTCTCTCTGTTGCAAGGCATGTGATTGGCTGTTTGCCACTGATTTCATGCATTCATGTGCACACGCTCCACAAACTCAGGATCAAAGCCTGAGTTGACAGAGAAAGTTGATGATCAGCATCATGGTACCAACAAAGCCAGATTACAGTGGTTTGGTTCCCTTTTGAAAGGGAACGAGACACTGCATTTGACACGCTTTGGGGAACACCTCCTTGTAAACCGGTGTCTGAAACAATTATCAAATCACGCCAATCCTATTGGCCGGCGACAGCCTATGACATCATAACTGGCGCGACCTAGAGGTATATAAGGGGCGCCTAGAGAAGCAGTCAGTAACTTTTCGTCTTCAGGGACTGTTTTGTTTGAATGCGATTCATCAAAACCGGTTAGAAATATGTCTAACAAACGTTTCAGAAAGTGTGTGGATCCATGTCCCAGGTTTTTGACACCTGATGACACACAATCTGTACGTTTTCTATCTGGGAGAAGAGCTTGCACAGACAGCACCCTCAAGAATTGTCTGTGCAAGCTCTTCTTGTGAGCGTCTACCTATCAGGACGCTCTGCTCTCGTTTTCCCTCTTCTCGAGGGAAGAGGGGCCGGCATCTGTGCCTGGTGGTTCCAGTCCCACTCGTGCTGAGGCAGAGCGGCGATTGAAATCATGGGGCTCTCAGATGGAGCTGGCTGAGGAGTTTACGAGAGGTGTAAATCTCTCGCGACCCTCAGCGGCTGACAAGGGTGAGCTCCTGGAGGATGATATGTTGTCATTAACATCATCGGATCTAGCAGCGAGTGCTCTTCTGGCTTCTAGCCCAAGAGAGCAGGTGATGGCTGATGAAGAGGAAGAAGGCGAGCCTTCTGAATCTTCAAAGCCACTCTGCCCCGCGTATGTGGAGCTGCTTGAGGTTATGGAACGTGCCTCTGGCAGGCTGCAGCTGCCATGGGAGCACGTTAGAAAAGAAACCGCTCGTGGACGGCTCGACAAGCGGTTGCTTTCTGATCATAACCCTGCAGCCCCCGTGAGCCTTCCATTCCTTCCAGATCTTCATGTAGAGATCGAGAAGGCATGGAAGAACCCATACTGATGTTGAGGGAGCGAGCGAGCATCAACATCACCACAGATCTTGCTCTCTGAGCCACTAAACAGACTGCTGCATCGGTTGGAAGATCGATGGCAGCAATGGTGGCCACAGAGAGGCATCTGTGGCCAAACATGGCTGACATCGGGGAAAAAGAGAAGGGCTTTCTCCTCGATGTGCCAGATTCACCCTCTGAACTTTTTAGCACCTCCGTCGAGGCGGTGGTGGGAAAGTTCAGAGAGGCGAAGGCGCACTCGGCAGCGTTTAAAACGTGCATACCGCTGAGATTCGAATCCGGGCCCAGACAGACAGGAGGACCTGGCCCGTCCCGTCCTCCTCCTAGGAGCAGGTCCCAGAGAAGGCGGGACTCCAGGAAGAAGAGGGATCTGAGGGTAGTTACATCTACCCTCTCCTTTCTTCTCCCGCCTCCTAATTAATGCTTTTTATACCTAGGCGCTTCTTACAATCAGGCCGAGGGCTGGGCCCATGATGAGGTATAATTTTCTGATGGTTCGCCTTCTGGCTTGATAGTGAAGGGGCACTTTCAGGCTTGAAAGGACCGTTAGATTCCATCTTTTCTATGGTGGTAAGTCTCCGTCCTCCAAGCCGCAGGTTGAGCTTGGTCTATATTTGTAATAAAATATATTTGACCTTATTTTCCTGTATAGTTTTTTTCTAGGTAGAGAAAAAAAGGGGGCCCTGAAGTTCCCATTCAGTTGGCTAGAACGTTTTTTAAATCAAAGCGGAAACTTGATAGCACCATATGGTAGAGTAGCTTTCTCTTCTGGTTTAAGCTAGAGTTTGTATTAGAGATTAGCACTCTTTACTTCAGATAGATCTTCAGGCCGCCTGATATTGTTTTGCTTGGGTTGAGCATCGCTCCTCTGAGCTCTTGATTTATAGAGATAGATTTCTCAGAGTTTTTGAGAGACATTGTTAGAGGCTGCTGTTTCTTAGCTCCAGGCAGATCTATGCTTATGTGTGGCCTTATAGGCCCACAGCTATAGCTGGCCTAGGCTAGAACTAGGGTTTAGGTGATATGCTAAAAGCATTTAACCCTTTTTATACTAACCCTGTCAGGTGAGTGTAGTTTTTCCTAGTTCTGGCCTCCTCTTATCAGAGTTGTCAGGCCAAGGCCCATTATCCCTTCAGTGTAGGTGCAAAATAGATAGCAGCTAAGGTAGCAGACTATTGCTAAGTCTCCCTGGTGCTGTTGTCTCAGGTGGATAGGTCCCTTATTACTGTGTGTATAACAGACTAATATCGTTGCTATGGCCCCACTTCCCCAGAACTATTCAGTTGGTACTCTGACTTCAGTCTTTTCCCCTGAGCCCCTTAAACTATGTTCAAGCTTGAGTGAAACGGTTGTAGCTTTTCAGGTTCAGTACAGATTTTTCTGTTTTTGGTGAGAACGACCCACCCTGTATTTTTCAGGGTACGATGAATAGCACTCCCCTGTTTCTCAGGGTTGTTAATGATTTAGTACTTTAGTTCTGGTTTCTGCCCTACACTATGTGAGCTCAGTAACTCTAAATACTGCCACAGGTTAGCACCCATATCTTCTGTAGTAGTAGGCCTGTTTTATGGCCTCTTCAGATTATGGAGTTTGTACTCCCCTTGCTGAAAGGGTAAAAAGTGTTTTTACTGAGTATAATGCCTGAGCACAATAGCTTGTTATATTACAAGGCTTGTTGGTAGGTGTTTAGTTAGAGTTTGCTCACTTGGAAATTAGCACTGCCACAGGTTTATGCCCGTGATCTTTTGAAGTAGTAGGCCTGTTTTTGGCCTCCCTCAGAGCATGGTGGCATAATATTATTTGTACTCCCCTTGCTTTAAAGGGTTAGTTCACCCAAAAATGAAAATAATATTATTTATTACTCACCCTCATGCTGTTCCACACCCGTAAGACCTTTGTTCATCTTCAGAACACGAATTAAGATATTTTTGTTGAAATCCGATGGCTCAGTGAGGCCTGCATAGCCAGCAATGATATTTCCTCTCTCAAGATCCATTAATGTACTAAAAACATATTTAAATCAGTTCATGTGAGTACAGTGGTTTAATATTAATATTATAAAGCGACAAGGATATATTTGGTGTGCCAAAACTAAATAACGACTTATATAGTGATGGCCAAGGAACCTCAGAAAACTTTGACAGTTAGAACTGGCTCATTCTGTTGTTTTTGAGTCAGTTCTCTTTTTATTCGCTTATTTCAAACTAGTTCTTTGGTTCAATAACCCTTCTGGACATGCTTATTTGTGCTACTTCAGAATCAGATGTGCATTATCAAATCAGTTCAGTAATTCAGTTAAATTCTGTAAACCGACTCAACCGGTTACTCTATAAAAAGAATGTTTCGTTCAAGAACCAAACATCACTATTAGATGATTCACCCATATTTACACACGGTTGCTACTCCCAAAATGTTGTAGTGTGTATGTGTTTTGCATAATTTAGTTTATGCATAATTAAAAACCTGAATTAGAAATTTGTCTTGAATAAATGTGTTTATATAAGATTTATGAAGTATTTCAAGACCTCAATCATAAGAAGAATGACAAGTATCTGATAGCATATTTATTATGAACATACATATAAGTGATTAAATCACATTTTTGGAGTTTGCACTTTTGAGTTTGTCTTTCTTTGTTCAAACACAACTGAAAACTTTAAAATAATCCAAAGATATTCAGCAGTTATCAGTTCAATCAGAGACAGAGACTGAAGCAGAGTTTAGAGTGGCTATATCGAGCCCATCTGTTCATGAGCTGATCTTGTCACTTCCTATAAGCCTCATACTGATCACACATTTGGAGATTAGGAGCGTGCAGAGGGAGAAAAATAAATGATATCAGCGAAACATTAAATCTCCCTTTCATCCAGTTTAAATTCCCACAGGTCTCATTTACATTTGCCTAATGTGGGCCAGAGATTCCTGCCTGTGTTCTGCTTCCAATTTCACTTCAAAGTACTTTGACTGCTTCTTTTTAAACTTAGAGAGTTCACCAAACAGCAGAGAGTGTAAGAAATTGTAAGCCTGTTATTAGTGTTTTGTAAGAAAAGATAGGTAAAGCACAAGTACTCATAGGTCTCTACTAAAGCACAGGGTAGTCTCATAAGGGCCATGACACACCAAGCTGATGATTGGCCATTGGCCAATGTCAGCAACACATTCTCACTACCAACTTGCCACATATTGACGGTTGGTCCCTCAGCATCACTTTTAAATAGTTTTTTAGCATAATTTTTTTATATGGAGGGCTTTCCATTTCTTTCATTGAAAAAACTTTGGTGTTACACACGATGGGCATGGGAATTTTATCATCATGAAATTATATATTGTGGTATAATTTTTTTCATTATGACATATATGTTGGGGTGTGGTTTTCAATTTAATCAGCCAGTATCATTTTATTTACATTTATTTTACTTCTTTATATACACTATTTAGACATGTCCCTACCCCTAATCCTACCCAATTGATTATTATATAATATAAAACACAGGATATAACAGGCAAATACAAATACAGTCACAATTTATTCAAAAAGAACAAATATTCAAGGTGTTCCAAGGTTAAATGATTGATTTGCCACCAGAATAAGTGTTACATCAGCTTTAATTGTGAAATGGCATTGGTTTTCGTTTGTCTTGTGACTGATTGCGTCATTATGTCAGCTTTGATTGTGAAATGGCATTGGCTCTCTTCTGTCTTGTGACCGACTGTCATGCTCATTTTTGGGTGTATCGTATGCTGTTCATGCTGTCATAATTACTGTAATTTCAAGATGACAACACGTGACCCTAGGTGAAAAATGCACTAATTTTGTACTTAATATACTAAAAATTATTTTTTAGTACTTCTTAAGATAATCTTAAGAACATCTAAGTTTACTCAACTGTGGTATTTTGAGACACCATGAATAGGAACTAAAATGGTTTTAACATATTATCTCTGTATTAAAAAATATTTATTTAGTTACCACTTGTAGTACAACTCATAAGTGTACTACAAGTGCAAAATTAACCTGCAGCGCTCAGGCGGTATAGTAGTCATGTGGTACAAGTAGGAGCTCTCTGAAAATTGTAATTACTAGCTGAAGGGGGGTGGATTCTGGAAACCACTGCCGCTTCAATATATATCTTTTAAGTTATTAATCAGCATTTATCTTTATCTTTATATTGTTAAATTATTTGAATGACTTCTTCAACGTATGTTAAAGCATTTATTTTCCTTTTCAAACACTAGAAAATAATTTTGAATATTGTCTGTACCCTTCACTGAGAGAAAAGAACATGTTATCAGTATGTTTTGGGAAAACTTCCTGCTCAGAACAGAGCTCAGATCAACTTCAACCTTGAAGAAGCTGTGAATCATGTGTATCTGTGTATGTGCTCTAAGTGTTCTGTGCAGGTCCTTTGTACTGGTGGACAACTGGCACTCTGCTGGAGAACAGACAGACGCCATGACCCCAAAAGGACATCCAGTACCTAAATCCAGAGTCCCCTCATCAGCATCCTGACGAATGGACATATGCTTCTGACTATCTGTCCATGTGTGAAAGATTACCAAATTTGTCAAAAATAAACATTCAGTCCATATTTGGTACTGTTTTTACTGCTTGACTTTTCATTCAGCTTTACACATAGTCCTTGTATTGTGCTTGCTTTATTATGATCCGTCCAGACCTTGGTCTTGTTGTCTCATTGCCTGTATTGTCTGTTTTTGTTTCAAGAGGTTGTGTGATTTTGTCTTCAACCAGATCCTTGTGGCTTTGTTCAGCCACATATCTTTTGGGTGTTTCAGTGAATTGTACCTTTTTTTGGATTTTCTGTGTGTGTTGTGCATACATTTTACAAAGATGGCTCCTGGTACGTCTGATAGTGTTTCCATTTAGTGTTTGGATCAAGTAACTTCTCGGCTCCCTGCATCTTTCTACAATAGTCCCTGGGTGCCATGTTTTCCTCTCCTAGTCCAGCACTCTTACACTCTGTCAACTAAACAATGGAGGTAAGTCTCTACCACTACAGTGATCATGATGTGTTTTCATCCTTGTTGACCTGGGTGTGCTCTTTGATACCAATCTTTCATTTGAAGGCCATGTTTCTAGCATCTGTAAAACCGCATTCTTCCATCTTAAAAATATATCTAAATTACGACATATGCTCTCGATGACAAATGCGGAACAGTTAGTTCATGCGTTCATGACCTCAAGGCTAGATTACTGTAACGTTCTACTAGGTGGTTGTTCTGCTCGCCTGATAAATAAACTACAGCTCGTACAAAATGCAGCAGCTAGAGTTCTTACTAGAACTAGGAAATATGACCATATCAGCCCGGTTCTGTCAACACTGCATTGGCTTCCTGTTAAACATCGTATAGATTTTAAAATCTTGCTAATTACCTACAAAGCACTAAATGGTTTAGCTCCCCAGTACCTGAGCGAGCTCTTAATGCATTATAGTCCTTCGCGTCTATTACGATCTCAGAATTCAGGCCAGCTAATAATACCTAGAATATCAAAATCAACTGCAGGTGGTAGATCCTTCTCCTATTTGGCACCTAAACTCTGGAACAATCTTCCTAGCATTGTTCGGGAAGCAGACACACTCTGTCAGTTTAAATCTAAACTAAAAACACATCTCTTTAACCTGGCATACACATAACACATTATCAATTTATTTTTTCAAATCCGTTAAAGGATTATTAGGCTGCATAAATTAGGTCAGCCGGAACCGGGAACACTTCCAATAACACCAGATGTACTCGTTACATCAGAAGAAGAATGGCATCTACGCTAATATTAGTCTTTCTGTTTATCCCGAGGTTTACCGTAGTCAGCCGGATCCGGGCCGTATCCGGGTGAGATCGAGGACCTGCGCCATGACACAACCACAACACAGCCCTGAAGTATCAGCAGAGATTGAGTCAACTAGATCATCCACTATGAAGGCCTCATCAACATGACAACCAGTGGCACATCTCCTCAACAACCGTCCATACCGGTGTGATGAATACGATCCTCAACTGGATGGAACTGAATTAAACACTTTGAATGTTGCGATCATATCTGACTTATGATAGCAGCCTGAGTCGTAACAAAGCACTTTTTGCCAGAGGAGAACTGGCCCCCCGACTAAGCCTGGTTTCTCCCAAGGTTTTTTCTCCATTTTAACACCTGTTTGCCACCTGATGTCACCTGTTGGAGTTTGGGTTCCTTGCCGCTGTCGCCTTTGGCTTGCTTAGTTGGGGACACTTGACAATTGACATTTGATATTCAACAGTGCTTTGATCTGCCTGCATTGACACTATTCCTTACAAGCTGCTGTGCAGCCAAAATAATGTACCAGTTATCACTGTAAAGCTGCTTTGACACAATCTACATTGTAAAAAGCGCTATATAAATAATGGTGACTTGACTTGACTTGACCTTTCTTCCAGGTGCTGTCTGTGTTCCAGTTTACCTGGATCTGCATGACTTGGTAGGAGTGTGGTGATGGATCTGCCAAGGAGTAATTCCGCAGGGGATGGTAAATCACTGTCAATGGGAGTTGCTCGCACCTGCATCAGGGCCACTTGTACATCTCCTTTGTGTTGTATTGTTTTTTTGATGATAGATTTGATGTGTCTCATGTGTCTTTCAGTAAATCCATTGCTTTTGGGTAGTGCGGTGAACTTGTGGTGTGTTTTATTCCCCAGTCAGCTATGGACTGGGGAGGTTGTCCTGTGTACTGTGGTCCATTATTTCATCTGGTCGACCAAATAAAGACATGTACTTTTGCATATTTTGTGCAACTGCATGGCTGCTTGCTGGAATGCGTATTTCATCGACCAATGGATATTTGGAATACCTGTCCACAGTAAGTAGGTATTGATGTCCATGGATCTCAAACAGATCAGACGCCAGGTACTGCCACGGCTTTGTGGGTGTTTTGTGTGGAATGAGAGGTTCTTTTGGTTGTGCATCCTGATGTTCTGCACAGGTACTGCAAGATTTGTACATTTTTTCAATGTTTTTTCAATGTTTCAATCTTTGTCCAATACACACTCTCTCGAGCCAACCTGCGTGTTTTTTCAATACCTTGATGGCCTGTGTGGCAAGTTCATCTCGAAAAGGCCAATAGGTCTTTTGGCTGGTCTTGTATTCTTTCTGGCCATCCCTGATGGATAATTCCTTTTAATGCACTGAGCTTGGGGTCTTTTGCAGTCTCAGTTCTGAGAACCTCCTGTTTGTTCGGGGAGAAGTTTACAATTGCAACAGTATGATGCTTAGGGTCTTCAAATTCTGTGTCCAGCCCATCAATGCGTTCATCAAGTTTAATGTCTTCATCATTTTCAGGGTTTGGCAGGCGTCTGAGTGTGTCGGTTAGAATCATTAGGCTTTCAGGATGATACACAATGCTGTAAGTGGATCAGCATGCATTGAAGTCTGGGGGGAGCAGCATGTAGAGGCTTCGTGCAAATGGTGACCAGAGGTTTGTGGTCAGTTACCACAATGAATGATTTGCCATACAAGTATGTGTGATATTGCTGAGTACCATACACAATAGCAAGCACTTATCTCTCAATGTTGCTTTATCTTGATTGACATCCAGTTAGTGTCTTTGAACTGAAAGCAATGGGCCTGTTGTCTTGCACCAGTGCTACACCAATGCCTCTCTGTAAAGCATTTACCTCCAATGTGAGGGTGGCTGCTGGATTGTAGTATTTTAAGCAAGCATCAACAGTCACTGTTGTCTTTAGGTCATCGAAGCATTTCTGATAATTAGTGTCCCATGTCCACTGTGAGTGACTTTTCAGCAATCTCCTCAGATTGTGGGCTTTATCTGCAAACTTTGGTATGTAGGGCAACAGGTAGTTTAGCATGCCCATGAATCAATGAAGTTCATCTTTGCTTTGTGGTGTTGGCATTTTTTGTATATCGTGGACTGGGTCTGGTCTGATGCCTTTGTCTGTATACAGGTTGCCAAAGAAAGATATGCTCTGCTGTTTGATTATACACTTGTCACTGTTAAACACCAGGCCTGTTTTCACAGCTCTTTCCATAAGGCTTATCAGGTTCCTGTCGTGCTCCTCCTCATCAGCTCCACACATTGATTACACCATGAAGACCTTCAAGAATTTGGTCCATTTTGGCTTGGAAAAGATCTTGGGACACACTGAGACCAAATGGTAAGCGTCTCCAGCAGTATCTGCCAAAGGGAGTGCAGAATGTTGTGACTCCTCATCGAGATGTATTGACCAGTATCCAGTAACACTTTTGCAAATTTTGGGTTTAGTTCTTCCACAGTTGGAATTTTGTGAGGGCACCTCTTCAGGCTTGCATTTCGTTTTTGTGGTTCTAGACAGATTCGAAGTGACCCCTCTTTTTTTTGTGCTGAAGGCAAGACTAGAACACCAATCCATGTGCTCTTCTACTTTTCGCACGACTCTTTGATCGACAAGCTTGTTTAACTCATTTTGAAGTTTGTCCTTGATGTGGATACTGCACTTGTATGGTGGGTCGATGAATGGACTGGCACCTTCCTTTAGGATGAGCTTTGCTGTGCCATTAAAACTGCCAATTTTATCAAACTGGTCTGGGTATTTCTCTTTTAGTTCATTGATATTTGTTATGTGTTGTCGGGTACTCTCTGTTGTTTGTCTTCCCTCATGCCCATTGTTTTCTTTTTCAGCCACTGCATCAAGATTTACTGTCACAAGGCTGAGGAGATCACTTGTGGGTAGTCCAACCACAGCAGGTCCAGGTACGTCAACAACATAGAACTTTGCGTCTATCCATCTGGACTTTTTGTACTGGAATGGCATGTTGATGGTTCCAAAGCAGGGAATCACATCGCCAGTGTATGACGTTAGCTTTACATTGGATGCTGGTTTTAGATGTTCCATGCTTTGTGGTGACGCACCATACATTTGTTTGAAAGTACGTAGTGGAAGTGTGTTTCCAGATGCCCAGTATCTACTTTCAGGCGAAGCGTGTATCCATGTCCTTGCAGGAGAGGTGGTTTGACATTCAGAGTTGTATTTGCCTCGTCTGTGGGTGGTTTCACATGGATGCTATGCATGCATTTTGCACGGATAGTAATGGAGTAAAAGTGTTTTTGGTATGTATACTCATCATCGTCTTTAGTGCTGTCTACAATGTTAATGCTGGGTTCATCTTTGCGTTTGTGGTCTTTCCTCCGGTTAATGTGGCTTTGGTATCTGTTGCGTGTTCGTGACTTCCTCCTTACAGTATGTGCTGGCTGGATAGCTGTCTCTTTCGTCTGCCCTTTTTACAGCACTTTGACCAGTGGCCTCTGTAACCACACACAGCGCATGTATCGTTGTATGCAGGGTACTGCCTTGGCTTGTGGTTCATGTCACAGTTTTGACATGTTCGTCCTCTTGTTATAGCATGGACATTTCAGTGTGTGACATGCCAAGCTGCTGTATTTGTTCCTTACCAGCTGCTAAGGCTTCATACTTTCGCCCCTCTAAAAGTACGTCGGCAATGGGGTGACCTTTAGGCTTGCTGTACAGGTCATTTCTTAAACCATCGAAAGGAGTACTGGCAATGATAAGTTCAACTAAGCGTTCATTTAGCTCATCATCAGTGAACTGACATTTTAGTGTTAAAGTTCTGGCTGTAGTCACAAAGTCGTCTATGCTCTCATTTGGTTTTTGCCTGTACTCCATGAGATGAAGCCTATGAATTCTGAAGTTCACATTCAACTTTAGTTGTCCTTCAAAAAAATTACACAAGGTGTCAGGCTTTCTTTTATCTGCATCACTGAGCCCACTTGCGTTAAGCCGTTTTAAGCCCTGGGTATACTTCACTTTCCACGCCCGGACGCGTCTCGCACGCAGTCGCGTCCGTGCATCTTTCAAAGTATACTAAACCACGGATGCACGCGGATGACCGACTTCGACACATGTGCAGTACAATTTTTTCTATACTTTCACCAGACATCGTGTCATTAACCGGACATTCGCTGGGCAAGATCGGAGAAGAAATATAGTGCATCCATTATTGCAACATAGTTCAGAAGATACACCAAGAGAACAGGAATCAAAAACGATGGAGAAGGCATGCTTCTGAGTTTACTCGTCTTGTTTTTGAATCACTCTTTACACACTCTTCTTCGACGACTGAACATTGTGCTAAGTACTGTGCGTATTGCCACCTAGTGGACTCTTCTGTCCTGCTTGCACATGCGCTGTTGCACGCACACCATCAGCACGGTCTCGAAATTTGAGCTGTGCGCGGAAGGGGAAGTCATGCGGACAGTGCACGAACGCGGACAGCTGAAGCAAAGCCACTGGAAAGCAACTGCAACCTTTAGTCAAAAAAGCATAATAGCTAATGCTAAATGGCAGTACGGGTGGTACGCATTGGCAGTACGCAGGGAGGAGTTTTGAACGGCGACACGATAGGCTGAGAGGTGCCGCACGTGATTAAGTTAGCCGTTACGCTTTCTTCAATGGTAAGAGATACAGACCCTCTTATCTCCCTATAATAATACTATCTCTGGTCGAAGTATATCTGGGGCTTTGATCCTTCATCTCCAATGCCTCTACATATTTTTCTAGCTTGTTTTTCTGCATCTGTTATTTCTTCATCCTCCAGGTACAGATTCATTTTTTGTTTGAATAAAGACATTGCCTCACTCAGATCAGGGTCAGACCAGTTCATCATCCGTAAATGTGATGCCATTTTATCGCATTTATCTTGTACTCCCGTTAAAAGCAGTCGTTTACTTTCCGTGTTTTGTTGTTTTCTGGACAGATTAGCAGTTCTCACACAGACAATGTGCTCCTTCCTGGTCCCACATTGGTGTACAAGTGATCACGTCGAGGAGTGGAGTCGCACATTCTTCTCAGTGATCTGCACAGCAATCAGCTACAGATTAGACTTGTGGCATGATTAGTTCCGCTTTACTGGTCACGAACACTCAAGCGGATGACACTGTAGTAGTTTACCGCTGCCACCATGAAGTAATACTGGACAGCATTGTTTAATTAATTAATTAACATCTTCAACATGACATCCGCTACACGCATGTGCGTATTACATATCACAACAGAGCCGTATGGATTACTTTGATTATAGATGGTTGCATTTTTTTTGTTCAAAATGCGGCCCCCCATTCACAACCATTATAAAACTTGGAGGACTACGGATATTTTTAAATATATCTCAGATTGTGTTCATCTGAAAGAATATAACCTAGGATGGCTTGAGTAAATCATGGGATAATTTTCATTTTTGGGTGAACTAACCCTTTAAGGGGAAACATTTTATCCTGGTAATAACAAAATGTGACTCTAGAAACCTCAGAAATTCACATTTTGGTGTAAAGGAGGAAAGTACAGTATAACCTTTCCCCTTCTGCAGCAAATGTTAATTGTAAAAACTAAAGAAATAATTTCCTTAAAGAACATTTGTTTCATTGCTTGATCAAAATTACTGCACAATACTGTTTTATTTCAAATAATCCCCTACCATAATAATTAAAGCCTGCCTGTTAAGTATTTCAAAATATAATTGCTTTTCTATGTTTTATAATCAGCTTAATTTCCCAAAGACCATATACGCATTTAATTTCCTTCCAAGTCCATGGTTTTGCAATTTATAAATAAATGCAACTCGATCGCAGTTGTCTTACAAGGTCAGGATAAAAAAAGGATGAAATATAAAACTACACACTCTCATCATTAGGCAAGAGATGAGTGGACCAAGCCATTATTGCTGGACCATGTAAGAGGGTTTCTCAGAAGACTGTTAGTAAAGCTGAAGTCTCTGCCATGTGTTACCTCTGGCCTGCATCCATTTTAATAGAAACCTCATTTTAATTAATCATAACCAGGGGAGTGATTAAACTAAGTGTAATTAGAGAAAAAAGAAAGAGAATGAGACAGAAACGCAAAAGAGTAAGTGAACAAGGATGCAATTCCCAGATGAAAGTAAGCTCTTTTCTAACCTCTGTTTTTATAAATGTTTCTGTTGACAAGCAAGCACATAATGTATTCTTCCCCTTGAGCATAGATAAAAGCACCATCCATGCCTCACACAGTAAAACTATAGTTGTGTGTCTTCACATATTTAGTGTTAACAGTGATATTTTGTTATGCCTGCTACACACTGTGATTTTGGCAGTCTTATAAGATCATTACAAATCACACTATACGACAGGGATATAATAAACTTTGGTATATGTAGACAGTACGATGATGACAATGATTGAATTGTAGGTTCTGATGCAAGTTAGCATAGAAGAATAAAACATCATCAGCATCCGCTAGTGATAAACAAATAGAGCAAGTTTGAGCAAGAGCAAGAGCAAGATTTTTTTTATTGAGTTCAATCACAGACAAGTACAATACAAAAAGTACAAGGCAAATATGCAGCATTGTGGTACAGTTCAGAGTAACAAATAGAGCAAGATGAATCGGTTGTTTTTATGTGTGCTGAAAATAGAGGATGAAGCAAAAGAGAAGAATATGGTCCTGGCTAGGGAAAAGAGACCAACTTGGCATGCCAATTTTGCAAATGGAGCTTGAGAATGAAACATATAAACTTATAAATACAATAAACTTATATTTAAGTTTTAGCGCCATGTTGATCAATATGCCATTTCATGTTGCATTTTTATTGGCTAGTCAGTAGATGTAGGTTGTAGCAGCAAACACACTGTGAGATGATCATGCTAAATTTCTGACACTGTCAAAAATATATATATTGATTTGAATTTATTTTGTCTTTTTTTTTTTTTTTTTTTTTTTTTTTGTGCCAGTGTCACTGTTTGGTTAGCACAATTCTTCCAAAAAAATTTCTTTTATGTTCCACAAAAGAAAGAAGATGACATGAGAGTGAGTAAATAGCATAATTTTATTTTTTTAGTGAACCATCCCTTACTTTTTTCCCCCTCCATTTTAACACCTGTTTGCCACCTGATGTCACCTGTTGGAGTTTGGGTTCCTTGCCGCCGTTGCCTTTGGCTTGCTTAGTTGGGGACACTTGACATTTGATATTCAACAATGTTTTGATCTGCCTGCATCGACACCATTGTATGTGAACTGAACTGAGCTGGATGATGACATCACTGTTTTCTCCAATGCTGATATAGATAAACTAAATAAATTAATAACTATTGATTCTTACAACGGAATGAATCAATACTGAATTTACTTAAGCTGGACAATGACACCACTTTCTTTAAGAGCTGCTGTGCAGCCAAAATTATATTACAGTTATCACTGTAAAGCTGCTTTGACACAATCTGCATTGTAAAAAGTGCTATATAAATAAAGGTGACTTGACTTGACATTTTGGCACAACTATTATTCTGTAAATTCTACAAGCATGAATGACAACTTAAATTGTGTGCCTGATTATTAAGATGTGTTTTTACACATGAGATTTGTTTTTTTTCTTCAAGGAAGATCTAGTCTTGCACAGCTAGACCTTCAGATTGATGGCAGGAGGTCTGGACTCCATAGCAGCTTTCATTGGACATGGACCACCCAAGAGGACGTCTGACCGACATGTAAAGCAACATTTTGTTTTGTTCAGTGTCATGTTTAGGTGTGAAGTGTAAAGTCGATGTCCCAACAATAACAGCCTGTCAAGCAATTCATTCAAGAAGTTTAGTTCAACATTGGTGCAACAATGGTGCTGTGAACTTCACATACTTTTAAAGATCTAGAGTTTAGTTGATCCAGATAAGCGTTCAATGTCACAGTTGTAAACACATTGCCTTTCTTCTTCCATAAGGGGGTTTGCCATCATGCCATTATGGCTTTGTTTCTAGGTGGACCATTAAAGAACGCGACACACGTTAGGGTTAGGGTTATCATGTCTTCCAGAAATCCCGGAGAATTCAACCAATCAGATGACGACTTCAAAACTCCCAAAGTGTTTCCCATTTTGTGTGCCATATGCATAAGACATTCAGCCAATGGTCCATAAGTGTGATGTCTTAGGCTAAGGAAAGCAAAAAAAAGCAACAACAACAAAAAAACACCAAAAAAGACCTGTATAGACAAACACTGACAGAGGGAGTCATATAATTACAAAAATATTATAGAGACTTGAGAGTGACTTGACTTGACTTGGGCTGTAACTACCTCACAACAACCCAAACATTCTAGCAATGTGGGTTACACACAAATGAAGATCTTTCCGTCACCTGTTCCAAAGTGTAATGGGCAATGTAGCTTCTATGACGAGAAGGACCTGGGTATGCTTGAACATTCTGTCCTTTTAGGGTTGCATTTTGTGACATCAAATCCTATTTTTTGGTCTGTGTTGCAAACGGCACCAGAATTTGTTTGGAACCTTTTGATGGGTCTCAGTCCACTTGTTTGGTGTGCAACAGGGTTCGGATGGCATGTGATCACACTTATTCAAATGAACCACACTAACAGAGCAATCGCACTAGAGTTCATTTTAATCTAACCAAACCTCCCAAGTGTGAACACACCCTAAATGTGTGTCAACAGAGCCTTACAATAGCAAGGAGGCTCTTAGAAGTGAATGAGGTACTTTTGCCCTTCTGTTTCTTCTCCCTACAATTAGATCTTGAATTTCTGCAATAGATAAAAACAATCATGTGTTTGGAAACATAAAATAAATAATCTATGCCTAAACTGCATCTGCTTTGAGAATGTTTTTTTCTTTGGAAAGTACTGAATTATTTTCAAAAGCAGTACAGCTCTCAAATGCTCTCTGGAAAGAATTAAGTAACTCTCTTTCATTTGCCAACTTCAAAATTAACCACTGCACTGGCAAAGCAGTAACTTTCCTATTACTCAGTGTAACATTTGTTTTTAGATATCACATATTATTTAAATGTTAAAGGTGTATGTAAGCAATAAGGTACAAGAGGCTGTGCTGTATTGTGAATAAGTCACAGCTGAAGGGCATTGTTAGGCACGAGTGCCTGCAACCCCTTCAGCCGTGACTTATTCATAATACTGCGCTAGCCTTGAGTACCTTATTGCTTTTATAAAACGGTTACCACACAATACAAATATTAAAGCCAGAAATATGTATAAATGCAACTTTCATGAAGTAAACTTTTTCTAAAAGCCTTCCTTCCGTCGGAAAAAATAGTCCCTGACCGTGTACAGCAACAGAAGTTACATTATTACGCCATTAGATGGTGGCAAAGACTGTCTTCATGAGTGTGTCAGTCAGTAGCAAAGACTTTTATATTGAAAAGACTGAATTGTTTTGAAAACGGAACAAGGCACAACTGACAAATGCTTTGACTACCCCATAAATGTTAAAAGGACAAGATGATACATCGGACATTTAAACAGATTTTTTTATTATGAACATAGGACTGACCTGAAGGAAAATGCTAAATCTGAATGCAGGTAATAAACTCGAGGTTATGACCTTTTTTGTGAAAGTTTCTCACAAAACTTTTCTACATAATACAGTGGGCTTCAAGAACAATATCAGTTGAGAACAGTTTATGACTTGCTAAGAGTGCTTGCTAAGGGTGTTGTGTAGTGATACACAGAACCGTTGGTTGAAGCGGTCATAGCCGTGTTTTATCATGAATAAAACACAGCTATTGACCAATTAGAATCAAGGACAGGAACTAACCGTTTTATATATACATATTTTTCCTGATGTGATCTGTCAGCTCCAGTCCACTAATTCGGAGAAGTTAAGGCCCGGGTATACTTAATTTCACACGTTCCCCTCTGTCTCGCGCACAGTCGAGTGCGCAAGTCTTTCAAAGATACTCCTTTGCCCATGAGAGCGGAAAGACGTGTTCGGCACATGCCATTTATGGTCATAAATTCGTTCAGAGATTCAAAGTCCACAGTCTAGTAAAAGTTTCTTGCTTGCACCGACTGAAAACACACGAGAAACATCATGAGACAGGAGAGACTCGCACATTTCAGTACTGGACACTGAACGGTCCAACAGATATGGATAAAACAGTTAATCGATTTGATGCCGTGCCCAAGCGCTGTTTATCCCTTCACAGTGGCATATAGCGGACGGGCATGCAGGGCTATTAAATTATTTTTCTTATTATCATGCTACTTTTATTATTAAATTAATATTGCAATTCATTTGCCCTGCAATATCATAGCGCATAACCGCGCATAACCGACGCGCTACGAGGACAATAAAATATTAGTTAGATAGCTTACTCCTCATTTAAAGAACATACTTCTCGATTCACGAAAAATACTATTTTTTTTCTCACTATGGGCCACAAGAGAAATATTAAGAAAATAAATTAGATTCATCTCTTATTGAGTTTGAGACTTCTTCACCCACATTACTCTCACGTAAAGTTTATACATTTGTGTAATATCAAAATGTCAAGTGTCCCCAACATATCAACTGCCTCGCCTTCATGGATTAAAATGGAAATATTTTCAATATTGTGATATATGTGTGTGTGTGTGTGTGTGTGTTACGTTATCTGGCGCCTGCTAGTTCCTGCTACTCCCCACCAGATGTCGCCGGTTCACCATTTCATTGCACACACAGTTATACTTCACTCTGGACTACATTTCCCACAATCCCTCACCTAGGAACCAATCATGCACTCACACCTGTTTCCCATCAGTGACCCTTTATAAGCTGCACTCAGACACACACTTATGGTTGAGTATTGTTTGGCCTTTATCTGACCTTGTCTCCGTGTTTCATTTTCCTTGCCTTTGTTTTTGACTCTGGACTGTTTTCTTTGTTTGATGATCGCTTGCTGCCTACCTTGACCATTGCCTGTGTTTGAATTATCCTTTTGCCTTGCTCTCTTGGATCTGTTTGCTGGTGTTTGACCTCTGCCTGTACGACTACGGTCATTGTAGTAAAGCCTGCACGTGGATCTCCAACTCTGTCGTCCAGTTCCCCTTTGTTACTATATATATATATGTTTTATATAAAGAGCCTTGAAAAAAAATGTTACGGTTTTTAAGCAGCACAACTGTTTTTCAACATTAGTAGTAATAAGAAATATTTATTGAGCACAAAATCAGCATATTAGAATATCTGAAAGGTCATGTGACATTGAAGACTAGAGTAATTATGCTGAAAATTCATCACTGGAATAAAATTTAAAAATATGCATATTTAAAAAAAATGTTATCAAGTAAATGCAGCTTTAGTGAGCATTTACTGACTAACAGTATGTGATAAATTTGGTTTCAGAACACAGAGCTCAGTGAGGCTGTTATCTCTGCTGTCTCTTTTTTCCTTGTTGCTTGTGATTTATTTAAGACACGGTTATCCTATTAACCCTTGTCTGGAGAGACAGCTACCACAGACAGCAGCTGTCATGATCAGGGTTACGCTACCTTCAAAACATTCGTAAAAACCTTGTTTCATGAAAAAAGCAGGATATAACCTTGTCCTTGGAAAAATATTGTTTTTAATTGGTTTGAGATGACTAGGCCTATATGTATTTTTGAACGGTCTGTCCCTGTCTGACTGCTTTATTATGGATGCCTTTTACATCAACAGTCTTTTGTGACTCATGTTTAGATCATCTTTTTTTTTTTTTTTTGTTGCCAGAATTACATACTGATATCTGTTCAGCTTGTCCTGACTGTCAACTTTTCTAAAGCTCAATATTAAAGGAATAGTACAACCAAAAATAAAAAATTATAATTTACTAACCTTAATACAATGTCAAACCATTTCTGTTCATTCTTCTTTCAAATGTTCATTCTTCTTTCAAATTTTAATTTGACATGGGATCCACTTTATGATATAACATTTTTTTTTCTTTTTGTGCATGCTGGGTGCACCACCTTGATTTGGTGGGTATTTAATAAATATATGTTAATAAGCACTTTCTTCTAAGAAATAATACACCAGTAATAATAATAATAATAACTGATTATACCAAACTACTTTTTCCAAGAATTTCATTCTTTTTTAATGACATAACATAACATAAATAAAAAATAATGTAAGGATGGTGTGTTCCATTTCCCATGTTCTCATACTTGCTCTTATACCAGTTTAAAATGCAGAGATAACTTTAAATAAGCCATTTAAAATGTGCTCAAAGCCTCTACCAATAGCATAAGTAGGACTATCTGTTTTGCCAACCAGTGGTTGAGAATTTAGAATTCACTTCTAGTCACATTCAGATCCAGACAATGTTATGCAGATATGGGAGACCTCACATGTCTCCTAGTTAAATGTTAATTTATTAGGAATTAAACATTAAGATCAATTCAGCAAAGAGAAAGACCACATGCTTCCAACTGCTCATTGTTTTAGTTTCAGATAGAGTACTTTTTGGTAGCTATTTAGAATTTTAGAAAGATGTTCCTACAGTATATGTCTTAACTGTTCAGAAACTATTGTGTGTTGTATAGGAGCTCTGCCTTCTGGTGAGTCTCTCTGACGCAAATGAGAGTCCTTAAGGTCCACACCTTAGAGTGTTGCCATGACAATGAGCAGTCAGCTCCAGGCACCCTCTCAGGTTCATTGTGACGACGTGATTGACAGATCCCACTTGAGGCTGTTGTCTCAGGTGTAAAGATGTGACAGTAACAGGAGGAAGTGTCATTTGGCTGCCCTCTCTCTTTTGTTCCACAGCTTTAATGAGAGTTTACACAGCTAGCAAAGGCTCACTTTGAACCTGGATCTCAGACTGAGATAATATGGAGAATATGAGAGGAAATCTACCAAAATCACATTTGTTAAATTTAAGCATACTTACTAAATGGTGGTACATTTTTAGTGATACTGTGGTTTTATGTAGACCTAGTGATATATGTGTTGTTATTGTCAGCATACTGCAAGCACAAATATTCTATGCAAAATGATATTTACGATATGTTTACAGTGTTCTTTCCAAAACAAAATTACACGTTTGGTTATGTTTTGTTGCTTCTGCCCAGGTTTGAAAAGGTAATTGTGTTGAATGAAGTGAAATCGTACCAGATATCAATTCTGGTAATGCTAATGTTGTTCCACATCCATTTGCATTCCCATTTGCTCCAAAGGCCAAAGAAAAAATCCAAAAGAGGAAAAAAATATCGGGAGGTCGATTACATTAGTCAGAAGAGATAAAGATGTCAAATTTTCCATCACACCCTTAGCCATTGTATTTGAAACACTCATGCAGTGGTGGGAATTATTTTTCTGTAAATATAAAATAGTTTTCTAAATTTACAATGTTAAAAACTGTGGAAACACATCATTACAGTCTGTGAAAAAGGTCCATTGTTGGTCTCTTGCAGTTTCAGTTACTGAGGAATGAGGCTTTCAAGCTTCAAAAAGGATGTAAAAGCAGTATAAATCTACTGTAAAAATGACTCATAAACACCTCAGTGCTATATTCCAAGTTTTCTGTCATATACTAGCTTTTTGTGAGAAACAGGCTAAAATTCTCCTTGGCACATTGATAAAATTTCACATGAAAAGTAGCAATGTCCAATTTGTTTACTAATCATTCAGAATCTTTAACTTATCTGTACACAATATCTTCTTTATGGATTATGTTCACCAAAATTCGAAAACTCAACAGTGTTGGGGAAAGTTACTTTTAAAAGTAATGCATTACAATATTGCGTTACTCCCTAAAAAAGTAACTAACTGCCTTAGTTACTTTTTATGAAAAGTAATGCGTTACATTACTCTTGCGTTACTTTTTCTAACCTGGGCTGGGCTTGCTTGTTTGTTTTTTAATAACAACAAAAAAGGTCTATTTTTTGGCAAATGTTAAGGCTCTTTCACACCAAAAGTGAAATGAATAAGCTTAAAGCAGAAAGAAATGCATATTTACGCCTGTACAGTATAGAAGGCACAGCCCTCAACCTTTCAGCCATTCTGGATTAAAGAAAAGTAGGATACAGGAGAAGGAAGTTCAACACTCTTATTTCTAAATCTAATGTAAAGTAATTTTTGCTTATTAGTATGGTTGAATTAGATCATTAAAGGTCAGCAGCAAATACATGGGTTAATAAAGTGAGATTAAATTAATTTAAACAAACAAGTATATTTGTTTAATATAATATAGTTAATTATTACAGGTTTGCATAAGATTGTATTTCACTGTTTTTAAGTGTTTTTGTGCAAGTGAGATGAGTAAATGAATGTTCACATTTAGTCTAGAACTGCTACCATCATGTTTACATGGCGCACACAACACCTCTACACTTTATTTCTCTCACGAGCTGTCAGTCAATAAACGTGAAAAAGTAACTTGCGCTACTTATTTAAAAAAAGTAACGTTTTGTTGTAGATTGAAAAAATGAATGTGTTACTTTACTAGTTACTTGAAAAAGTAACCTGATTACGTAACTTAAGTTACTTCTAATGCATTACCAACACTGGTCATGAAAATAATGATTCATAGTATTAATGACAGAATTTTCTTATTTTGGTGAGCATTATTCATAAAAAAGATAAGATAAGTTAACAACAAATATATTTTTTACAAAAAGCTCAGGAAATAACATCAAAGGTTGAACAATTGCCTGTCTAATGAAACCTCAAACGCTGTGAGCTTAACTTTATCCCCATCTTTACTACTTTTGAAAATAAAGTCTAATTAACAAGCCACATTTCCTTTGAAAAGAAGAACACTATCAATGTATTGCACATCTAAGAAATTTCCACTAATGAATGCCAATTTCTGTTCTTTAACATTATTTGGACAGGGCCAGTTTTCCCTGTGGAGGTTAAGTACATTTTTGCTTCAAAGACACATTGTGATTTCAATACCATCTAAAGTAAATGAGTGCATTTGGTTATGGCTCACATAACATCGGTAAAATGATGTAGCAAATCACCTATTTATCACCGTCTAGTTTTTTAGTAGAAGTTTTTGAGAGGTCCTATGAGAAAACTAATCCAGTCCATGCAGGAATTCCTGTGATTGAGATAAAGCATAATTTTTAACAAAGCTTCTCCTCATTTGTTTTGACCATGGGTTCTCTTAGGAATTTGTATGGGTTTTTAGTATAGAGGTTTTTTAATTTAAGATCTGTTGTTACCATTACATGAAGAGACTCTTATTTAACAATATACATTCTATACAGTCATACCTTGAATCTTTTTTTAATGTAAATTGCTAAGAAGTTGTCAGTTGAGAATGGCTTAAATCAGCGGTGTCAAATTCTCGATGGCCACTATCCTGCAGAGTTCAGCTCCAACCCTATTAAACACACCTGAACCAGCTAATCAAGGTCTTAAATGTGCTGTATGTAATTTTTTTGACTGTAATGCACAGAAATACCATAATATATTTGCAGAGATTTAGGAAACATGTTCAAATACTCATTTATCTGAAAAACAATGCTACAGCCAGTTATTGAAGTGTGCGTTCCGTGTCAGAATGTTTTTTTGTCAATTTACCCAATAGCTTTTCGACACCCCAGGTTGCCATTTGACGGAAAACACAGCATACTGCAGCTACGGAAGCCAGCAAACAAACTGGGTCTGAGATTGTCAAGTGCGCTTGTTCTTGTTGCATGTCCCCAATCTAGCAACCCATGTGAGCGTTGGGAGAAGGGGGCGGGAGAAACAACTCTCTCCAATATTTTGAACTTGGACTGTGGTACACATTTCAACCACTAGCTGTTAATATTACATACTGCACCTATAAGAAATGAAAGCTCTAGTGAAAGTTCTGCTGGAAAGACTCTAATGTTACGTCACTTATTAGTTTAGACCTAACCAATCATTATCTAACACTTGGAGTACAAAAGATCGGTACTTACACATCTGAGTCCGCAACCCTCAGGATGTGTGCTATGGACGGGGCCTACGCCAAAGAACTTTATCTTATAATATTTTGCTTGCTGATTGTTAATAAATAAAATTGTTACATTATCTTGCCTCCCGAGTCTTTCTGGTAGAATTACTAGAAACTTCCAGGCAGGCATTTGGAGCTGGCTGAAGCAACACTCTGTAGAACAGTGGTCCAGGAGCAGAGTTTGAAACTAAATACTTAAATACTACTGGCATCCCATTCAATTAAAAAAATAAATAAATAAAGTCAAACTGCCAAAACATGTTATAATTCATATATTCACATAAGACTAGGCCTATTTATTGGTTTAATGAAGCCCGCATACAGAGCACATGACCTTCTGTAATGGCCATATCCAGAAAATGCACCTGAAAAATATTTACAGCAGGGTTTCTCAAACCTAGTCCTGGAGGAGCCTATGCCCTGCATAGTTTAGCTCAAACTCTGATCTTGGATGCATCTGAAAACTTAAAAATGCTGCCTTTGGAGGATTTATTCCAAGGTAGGAAGGGATCAGTGCACATCCAAATCCAATGTTAGCTTTACTTCCTTTCTCCTCAGATACCTTCATCTGATCAATTTTTGAAGGCAGTATAGATGTATCCTTTGATATCCCACAATCCTGTGCATTTCATTCTGTGACAGTTAAGTTAAAAAAATAAAGATGTTGTCTGAAAGTTGCAGTTGCTGTCAGTTTGTGTGTAAATGTATGTTTTTGGCCAACGTTTTCCACTTCTAATGTCATTTCTAGCGAGAAATTACTATTGTAGTACTTAAATATTCACTTCATTATCACCAAAACTCGCTCTATTTCGCTGTAGATCATTGAACCGTTACGCTGCCTCAGAAGTCTGTCCAAAATCATTTTCGTGAGGTGCCTTTGTGCACAAATGCTGCCTACAAAGTAATTGCCTGATAAGGCAGCAAGGCAACAAGTCAGCTGCCTAAGTTTTCAAACTCAGCCCTTGATTAACTTGTTCGGATGTCTTTGATTAGGCCCTCCAGGCCCGGATATGAAGAACCCTGGATCTACAGTGAAGCCAATCCCTTACGAATCCTATTTGTAAAGCTCTTTTAAACCCTTTGAAAATTATAGGCTCCAATAGAGAATGCAAGTCTCTAAAGATTTCTTTAAGAATGGAAGAATAAAACCACCATGCCATTTTGTGCTTAGGTTAATGAGTTCAAAGCAAGCTGATGTAATTTGTACTTCGTGCCTGAAACCTGGTTTGAATTGTCTCAACATGCAAAGCACAACACACGCAGTCTCTCTCTTTCATCGTCTCATTGCAGTTTAGCAGTATCCCTTCGGCTATACATAACACCTTGAACTGACACTGCCCTACATCGAGAAACTCAGCATATTATCAGATTTACTATTCTTTCATGTTCCATTCTGTAGGCAGATGCAGCATCCATAAACAAATCTGTCTCTGGAGGGTCACAGCGGTTCTGATCTCAAAAATAAAATGCCAAAAAATAGCAAGCAGAGGAAAAGATGGGTTACTACAAAGAGGATAGAGGACTATTCAACTGTCCTCCAAGAGACAGCAGTAGCATTATAAATGCTCTCACAATAACAGTATCAAACATATCTGTACATTATCAGTATATATTGGGTTCAAACTAGGGATGTCAGTTTAGATAAATTCCCATAATCGATTGTTGTTAAAATATACAATCAATTAATCGTTTACCTTAACCTCTTAAATACTCTACCAAGTTATGTTACTTAACCACTTGCTTAACCAACACAAAATAGGTGTTGTTTTAAAGCCTAGAAGCTTGGCTTTACACTGAATATAGTGAATATGACCATCACTTAACAAGTGCTTATAAATTTGGTGACATTTAGTCATTATGTCAAAAGTGCACTAAGTGAGCAAATAAGTGCTTTTTATAGCATAAAAAAAAAAAATGAAAATGTGATCTGTAGAATCATCATACATGACAGATAAACTTATATATACTGTTGAAAAGATCTCAAATAACAGAATACAACAAGCATATTTGTTTCAGCTATAGAACAAACTATACCAAGTATTTGTATGAAAAAGCAGCACCGACGCACATGTAAACAGTGGTTTTGGTTTGTAACTTCGCAAAATATTAGTAAACCATAGTGGATAGCACATCTTTATTTAGAGCAAGTGCTCTTGAACAAGCCCAGACACAACATAGGACAATGCAGAGATCACAGAGTGACATGACATGCTGCTTGGCTAAAGCTATAGGACTTCCAGGATCCAAACATGTCGTGATCATGATGCAGTGTTTTCCAACGTCATTTGAAAGTTCAACCAATGGAAACTGGATCTAAGCTATGGTGGGTGGGTATAGTGGGTAGGGACGATGTATCAAGATGCTTGTTTAATTATGTTTTGAAATAAACGGCTAGCCTACTTAATCCATTGCAATGCCTGAAGACATTAATACATTTAGAATGCGTAACTATGGCCATTGCGTATGGTGCTTGCTTCATTTTTCCTGCTGCGTCTGCTGCGCTTGTTTTGCACGAGCGATATGTACCTCAAAACTACGCACTCTAATGATGACCCTGCTTAATCGACCATCGATAAGTTTTATTGATTAAATTATTATTGACAATTAATCAATTGTCAATTAATCGTTAGCATTCCTAAGTTCAAACAATCTAATCGTCTGAAGACCTAGGCTGTGTCTGAAATCGCCCCCATGCCCTTAAACAGGGTACTATTTGAAGGGACAGCCATTTGTAGTGGTGTACAAGTGGATGTTATCGCGTGCACTCATTCGATCCCATAATGCACCATAATAATGACTGTACAACTGATTGGCCAGAGTATATCTATAACGCACTGTGAAAGTGGCTCACCAAATTAATTCCCACGTCTCGCCAGAAGATGGCACCCACAGCTGAATCATCCATCCATTTTCCAAACCACTGGTCCAATGTGGGTACAGCGTAATATCATACAAGTATAAATTAATTTTTAATTATTAAATAGTTTATTTAAGGTTTAACTGTACTCATGGTACAAAAGTCCATTATTCTCCTAATCATGACTGCTGGATCGAAGCTCTTTACCAGTCCATGTTACACATTTCAGTTTAAATAATCCAGCACTTCTTAAAGGTTTAGAAAATGTTTTCAAGATATTGAATTGAAAGACAATAAATTCATCAACATTAAATAATAATATTGATAAATGATAGAGACAAGTTAAATAAGACATCACAAAGACATTTGAGAAATTGTCCATTTAATAAAACTGACAAAAATGATATATGGCATTCCAGTGGCACAATGATAAATCTCATGAACTGGCACAGGGAACAGGACAGTTTACAGGACCCAAGCCTGCAATCATTATATATTATATATATATATATATATATATATATAATCTTTCTATGTATCTATGTATATATATATATATATATATATATATATATATATATATATATATATACACCATCTAATGATTCAAATGAGAGAATGCGGAATCTGAGAAGTTTCCAATCACAGACAGCTGTTTCTCACCCCAGAGTGTAGGCAAGATAGATTTACATGCTAGGTTGCTTTTCTCTCTGAATTTATGCAAAGGACATTTCTGCTATTTTGTATAACAAACAGAATTCATTTATTATCCTCATACTTGAATAAAATTACCATCAAAACACGGAGTTATGCTAATAAACTGCATGGCTGAGGTTTGCCGTTTCCGAATTTCAATTAGAAATGTTCTTGGTTTAATCTGTTTTAGGATCATTTAAATTTATTTCCATGTGATGCAGAATGTCCTCAATCGAAGGACAGAATAAAATATCACTGAGGGGAAAAAAAACAAACAAAAAACACAGGCGCCTTGACAGGCCATTCAGAACAACACAAAGAAAGCAAGCTTGTGGTTTGTTGTTGAATTTCATATGTTCCATTAATTGATCACAGCAGTGAAAAAAATCAAATACACAGTGCAATCTGGACTACAGTATGTATAGATTTCCAGACTCTTCTTCAATAAATAATTGGCAGAAATAAAGTACGTTTCCATCTTCTCAATAATCCATAAGTCAGGACAACACAGCTTGTTCTTTGCAGAAATGCAGATGTGACATAATATGAAGCATGTGCACAACATCTTAAAAAAAAAAGAAAAAAAAGAAAACAACAGAAACTGGCATCATCCTTCTCTAAAGCATGTATAGATATGGTTTTATGCTCATTTGTTGAATAACAGGACATTGGAAGCACATCTAAACAGTGGTTTCTTTACATATATGAATAGTAATCGTCAGAACTTTAATATTGCATTCTGTAAGGCGTATGCAGTCATAAAAGGTTGGAAGTACTTTTACTCCTTTAGTGGCAGTTTAGCAAATGCTTTTAGCCAGTTACTCAGTAACACTACAGTTCATGAATCTGCCTTTCCAAGGTTTGAACCTAATTTATTTCCGCTACTAGCCCAATATGCCGATACCACCGAATATACTTCCCCTCTTAACATAGAGATTCCAAATTACTCAACAGAGTTAATTACTGACATGCCAAAAGAAGAGACATGACACTATCTCAAACTATTTCCAATCATCAGGTGCTACCTACTGAAGTCTTCTGTCTGTGATGGATTATATAAACCTTACAAAAATGAGATGAATTTGATAGATCTCACTGGCAAACAAATTCAAATATTTCCTACTGAACAGTACAGGTAAATAATAATCAGTGGTTTTGAGGCTAGTTAAAAAAAAAAAAACAAAAAAAAAAAAAAAAAAAAAAAAAACAAACAAAAACCAAAAAAAAAAAAAAAAAAAAAAAAACCCGAAAACATCAACACTGCATATGCAGAAAACTAATCAATCCAAGCTAGAAAACAGCAGCCTATTTTTTTTTAAAATAGTACAATGTATAGTACAATGTTTACTTTAAATTTTTCTTGCAGTTACTTCATATTATATTTTTAACCCCCCCAAATTCTTCATTATAACTAAACGCGATGAAAAATACAACACAAAACCTTGGGCAAGAGAGAGCACACTCACAAAATCTTATACAATTCAGATCAGTTCACTTAAGCTACAGAAATGTATGCAATATTTCAGTTAACAAAAGCAGGCGTCAGACAAAACCAGTGTCTTGAACTTATAAATATAAGTTTAAATTACATAATACATTTCTGATAAATAAATTAATTGAGAACTTTGCTTGGATGGTGATACAAAATCTAAAAGGACTGGCAGTTCTATAAACTGCATTCCCTTCTATCCTTAATTGCAGTCAGGGCTTTTATTCTCCGTCAGTTCGTGACACTCCATAAGGACCATGAACAACAGTCAAGTCACAAGAATGACTACCAAGGTCGAAAACAATTCACCCGTGTCACAGTTTAATTTTCAGGATAGCTCCTGAGAATTAATCTTCAAATTAATTCTACACTAGCTGACAGTAACAGTGTTACGTTGAACCTGATTGCTAAATCAAGTTTTACATATAAGAACATCTGCAAACGGGCCCAAGAGGTTCTTGTTAAAGATACAGCGCACCCATACTAAATATGTGGTAAAGGGTTTGATGTTCTCTGAGAAGGTGTAGTTCTGATGGGGCAGAATGTAAGGCATATATGTGTTCTCTCCCTGCTCCTGGATCCACACCTCATATTTCACCTCTTTAACCTTCAAGTACTTCAGGTTCCAAGGGATCTGCCATGACACTGAGAGCTTTGCTTCATTGGTGGCCTGTACTGACGTCTGACACTTGGGCTCTCTGACTCGACCAGGATGTACAGTGCTAGCCACCTTGGCCTTTTTGAGATTAGGCTTTTTTAGAGCCTCTCTAAGTAAGTCCAGAAAAGAGGCAATGTCCACAGTAGTGTCCTGGTAAATGCGAAAAAGCCACTCTGGATTACGACAACAAAGATGTCTTGGCACCTCCTTGCTGGCAAGGATACGTTCTTGTTCCTCTTTGTCCAAGTGGATGATGCCACCCTGATCCCAGGGGCGATCAGGATAAGTAACTGTGTTCTTTTCCATGGTATTTCTCCATGCGACATACTGAAGGTCCATGCCAGGTAAGGAGGCCAAGGTTTTGTACGGAGTGTACTGCTCTGGGTTTACAGCATAAGGGAAGAGTTCAACCACAGCGGCACCACGGGGCAAGAACATGGAGGTGATCATCTGGGCTCCATGCATGCTGACCAACATAGTCGCCCCACTAATAATTTGGATAATGCTATTAAATGACTGCTCCTCCAAAGACACAGTGACAGTCCTCATCTGAAACTCTTGGGCTAAAGCCAGAAGAAGTTCTGCCTCATTGAGGATGAGCCTGTTAGTGGTACGTTTAAAAACTACAATGTAGTCATCGCCCTCCTCTCGCGTGATGTTAAGCCTCTCCATCAAAAATGAAGCAAACTGGCGGATCTCGTTACCCGATATCAGAATGTTGGCTTTGGGTCCTTGTGGTTGCACAAAGCCATATTGGTACCATGTTGTCATCTTTGACAGTCCCACGTAGGACTTGGTGAAGCACATGAGTTTGCCAAAGGTCTTCAACTGCTCCTTGAGAAGTGGTTGCTTACTGCTGAGCAAACGGTAGAGATCGAAGTGAGCACCTTCACCCCAACCCTCCATGAAGACAAGCCTGGCCTCATCATCCAAGTCTGAATACTGCTGCATTGTGTAGTAGATGGGCAAAAGATCATCATGGAAAATGTGCATGAGGTTGTCTGGGTTAAATCGGTTTAGAATTAGAGTGACATCTGGCACAAACACAGGTTTCGGCATGAACTTCAGAGCCGCTGCTGGGAGCTCAAGAAAGTTAAAGTATTGAGTGTTGTGGTCTTCTACAGAAGAGAGGTCCAGCAGGGCAGGCTGGAAACGCCGAGGGCCAAGGTTGGGCAGCATCACAGAGGCATTACTGTGGAAGAATACAAACTCCTCAGCCTCCGTGCAGTAGCAGAGGTAGTCAAAGCGGCAGATGCGATCGGTGTGCATCTTGCCAGTGCACACCATTCTGGTGCCATGTTCTTGGAGTGCTAACAGGGCACCATGGTAGTCAATGCGCACCTGTGAGAACTCCTGTGATTGGCGTGTGAGTGCTAGCTCCTCTTCCAACTGTGATGTGTGTTCAATCAGGCGAACATATTTCCAAAGCAAGGCTGCCACCACTGAAACCAGCAGGCCATTTAGCACTGCCGGCAGGTTCATCCTACACCCAATAGCACGCATTGCAGCAGAACTCCGACCCCACGCTCATGCTCCTACACCTGCAATGATCAGAATACCAAGTTTGAATAAGGAAGTTCATGAGTTACTGACAGCAATCTATCTTAAAACAGGGGTCTTCAACCCTGCTCCTGGATACACACTGTCCGGCAAAGTTTATTCCCAGCCTGCTTCAGCATGATTTTCAAGAGATCTTGAAGTGCTTATTTAACCATTTCAGGTATGTTTGATTGGCGTTAGAGCTAAACTCTACAGGACAGTGGGTCTCCTGGAGCAGGGTTGAAGACTTCTGTCTTAATACATCATAAACATACAGTACGGAATAAACACGGGATAAAAAGAGTAGGGTAAAGAGAGAGAGAAGAGTACCAAATATTGTGAACTCCTACAGGGTGATAAAAGACTGTTTCATGTTAGGACTTACATAGGTTTTACATTGTGAATACATTGTTTGTGTTTATATATGTCAAGCCTCCAAATCCGACTGGTAAAAATTAGATTACTACTGCAGGAAGTTTGTATTACTTCAATAATCATTTTATCCCTTAAAGGGGACATCGGATGCAAAATTCACTTTTAAATGGTGTTTGGACATAAATGTGTGTTGGCAGTGTGTCTACACAGCCACCCTATAATGATAAAAATCCACCCAGTGTTTTTTTTTTTTTTTTTTTTTTTTTTAAATCCCCATAAATCATAAGCACTTTCTCAGATTCTTGGCAAAGTGATGTAATTTTGCACAGGCCCCTCCTACGACTCTTGACGGACACTGCCGTTTTAGCATAGACCCACCCTGAGTGAGCTGCAAACAGTCCGCCATTGTTTCGACGCCAGAGCAGGTGTATACAAGAATGTCTCCTAAGCGACTGAGGTGTTTTGTTGGTGGCTGTAAAAATGAACATGGTCATCATTTACTCCCAACAGCTAAGCCGATGAAGACGCAGTGGATCAACTTTGTTTTTGAAGGGAATGCGCCCCCCGATCTACCTAAATGTGTTTGTTTGCGCGAATCACTTTACATCAGACTGTTTTCTGAACGAGGGACAGTACAAGGGAGGTTTTGCTAAAAAGTCGTTCCTGAAGAATGGATCGGTACCAACTGTTCCTGATCCAGCTTCACCTCCAGAAGAAGTGAGTATAGTTTTTATTTATTTATTTTTAACTGAGTCAGAGCCAGTTGCATTCAGTCAGCGATTACAGTTGGTGTTTAAATTCTGTTTGTAAGGATTTAAAATGGGTCCAGTCGAATGAAACAGTCTTTGTGTGTCGAGTTCAGTCTTCGAATGTTTCGGCTAGTCATTAAGTAAAGAGTTAAGCTGAGTTAACGGTCTCAGAACATCGTTATGTCGTCATTTCTGTTTAAAACCATCTCATTTTAATTCATAACCGGTCGTTTATAGTAGATTCACTGCATTTACGGCCAGCAAAGCAACATAGTAAAATTTGAATAGTATTTTTATTTTTCGAATATTTATTACAGATCAAATATTCGACTATTTGTGCACACCCCTAGTTATCAAACAGCTAATATGTTGTTAATATTACACAAACCATGTTCCTGTTCACAATCTCAGTCTGCCTTCTAGAAATCAGCATCCTTTGAAATGCTTTGAACATCATAGAATGTCAGTTGAGAAAGGCATATAGTTCATCATAATATACATCATATACATAATTCACCTGCTATACTGCTAAATGTACATGATTTTTCATATCAACAGAAAAACATACTGGTATGGCTTCTCGAGATTCCCCTGCTATGCAGCATAGTTAATGGTATGCTAAAGCTCGCCCGCACTTTGACGCGATTAGTTACAAGGTAGTTTGTGATGTCAGAAACACTAGCGATTTCAAACTACATTTTTGAGACGGTCTTTGGTTCACTGGACATGTAAGGAGAAAATACTCAGCAATGGTGTTAACTTATGAATTTGCACATGGTTTGTCTTAAAGCATATTAAAAACACCACATAGACATAAATAAACAACATCAAAACTTGATTTTTTACCAGAGGGGGTTTTTAAGTTAAAGTGGTTAAACTGAATTAATTACCTCCTGTCATTCTTGTGACTTTATTGTATATGCTAGTATTCCCTTTTAGTACTGAGCTTTTATAAATGCTTTTATAAAAGACCCTTGACATAATCTCATCCTTTGAGCTGCTGGCGTTCTAGGGTAGCCTGCAGAGCCATGGAGACCACAGAGTGGCTAAAGATGCCCACCTGCATTCACACATTCACAGAATTTGGCACTAAAATTCTATGTGTGTGTTCTCAGTGCGCCATGTAGGCAACAGCCAACAGGCTAATGCTTTAACTGTACCTGCTGATTTGGGACAATAAACAGACTGTTTTTAGAAGGAGATAAGAAAATGTTTGCAGAAAGACATAAAGACCCTGCTTCAGTAATCTAAAATAGCGACAGCTCTTCTTATTGTTCACAATGACTGCATCACATTGAGGGTGACAACATTGTAGCTATGTTTAAAGCTTTATCAGTACTAAAAATTAGGAGGAGGCTGGCAGAGCTTCTTGCTGTCACATCTCATGGATGAAAAATGCTAATTTTCAGGATGTGAAGGACAATCTTCCTTGTTTGTTTTCATCCACAGTATTTCATGTTTTGAGAATTAAGCGGCATTAACGTCCAATCCACAAGGATACAAACAGCAGAAATGGCAGTGTCGCCAGTTGTGCATTTAATTCCCTTTACTGCATAGAGACAACCTAGAGGGAAACATAAAAAGGCTTTGCCAACTAACAAATGCCTGCAAAATGTCAGCTATGTATTGAAACTACTGAGCAAACCCTTAGTGGCACCATCTCAGCTGAAATGTCTTTGATGTCTGCTTGGAAATTAAGCATAAACTGAAGAATTAATGGTTATAAACCCCATACTACTTGGGCTCCCCTGGGTGTATTGCCTCAGATGTTGGCAAAATTTCACATCATCTCCTAAAAGGGCAACAATTAGCTTTTACTAATTAATAATTCATAATAATACAAATTCATAATCACTCATTCTTGCTATATTATCAAATTAAAGAAAACTATAAAAGTCACAAATAATCCAAGACATACCTAAATTTGGCTTATACAGTAGGTGATAATCAAATCAACATTGCACTTCATCTCACACATTATTTATCTGGAAAAAAATAATAAAATAAATTCAGCAAGGAGGGGTGTAAAAAAAAAAAAGTTTTTAATAAAGTAAGAGCTGTCATGAGCTTCAAGCGAGTCCATATCTAATTGAGTCTATTTTGGTTTCAGGTAACATTTACATCCGTTTCAGTGTTCAGTCTTTCTCTCTCCTGGGACTTAACACCCACAACGCTGTTTCGCCTACACTATTCTGCCAGTGATTATTTCAAATAACTTCACTCAACTCAATGACTCTGCACCATAATCACTCAAAGAAAGTATAGCCTTGATTAAACAAACCAACAAAATGATTTTCAGTAATAATATGTGGCACTCTCATAAAAAAGGCTATTTTCAAAATAACATACTAACAGGCTACTCTTTCTGCAATTACAGTATCTGCAGTTCTGTAGGTATACTGTGCACAACATGCACATTTTCTGTGTGCATGGAATACCCAGATGACCTACTACATGTGCAGTATACAACACAAGAATGCTGCATGGAATACTGTATGGTTGACTTGGTCTCCAATTTCAGGTCTGACAAATGAACGGGAAATAAAATCAGAAACAATTTTTAATAACTCTATTTGATTAATTATTTGACCAGACTAACAAATTTTAATTTTTTTCACAAAATGTAATTATAAATAACCATATTTATTTCTTAGAATTGTAACTAGATGCAACGTGTGGTCATGTGGCAGCAATGCAGCATACTAGTATAAAAACAGTTACTTACTAATAGTTGCTTATTTAAAAGAAAAAAAAAAATCTATATAAATCATATATCAAAATCATATTATATATATATATATATATATATATATATATATACACACACACACACACACACACACACTCTAATACGAATTTATATAACATGAATTGTCCAAGTTGATTTTTCCTCATATTTTAAAGAAAATGTCTGTAAACTTTATGTCCTGACAGAAATTTACCAGTACCTTTTAGTGTTGGGCGATATGCTCCATAATAGTTTATTTAATTATTTACTTACTCAGTTTTATTATAGCGGGAAATGAGAATCGTTGTCTACCATTTTTTGAGCAAAGATTGTCCTGTCTTAATTTATTGGCTTATTATTTCTCTTGTGGCCCATACATTAATGATAGTGAAAAAAAAAAAAAAAAAATGAGAAGAATCAGTATTTCTTTTTTCCTTTGAAGTCAGTGTTTGAAGCTGCTTTTGATTTTCATCGATGACTGATTATTGTTCAGCGTTTTTGGACGTATTAAAGACATAAAAATTTAGTAATATTATTATTATTATTATTATTAATTTGTTATTGTATTGTATTTGCTGTTATTAGTGTCATTAAAATGTTTTGTATGCTGTGGAAACAAAAAAAATGCTAACAAACAATGGTCACCTTGTAATTTTGTAGTCTGTTTTAAAAACATTTTCAGATGTCCTCAGACCTAATACGCACATGTCAAGTGTCAGTTATGCAGTGATTCGTTATAAAATTATGTGGGGGAAAATGAACTGTAGGGCCAAATATTAATTTGATAATAATACTAGCCTGATAAAAAAAAAATAATAATAATAATAATAATAATACGTAAGGAATAATTGGCGACAGGCCATTGAATTATTAGAAAATAATAGACCACTTTGCATCATGGCCGCATTAGCACCCTCAATGGTCCGGAGTCAATTATTCTGCTTATACTACGGTTACCACACCTCAAGACACCGTTCAGATATTGTATTTCAAGACATTTGCATCTCCTCCCAAGCCACCGTTGCTAGTTCCAAAACGTAATTTCAGAACTAGTAGGCTTGAGACATTGATAGCAGGTTAATAATACAGTTGAGAGAAAGAGAGAGACAGAGAAAGAGAGAGAATAAGCATATGTAAATTAGCCTACCTGAGTCTGTGCATCTCTCACGGCAGCAGAGTCTCTACTAATAGTGAAACTGTTAAGTTTATCTACCTCAAGAACCGCACAGTTGTTACCTCGCTGGTGAGAAATTTCAGGTAGCTTTTAAGCTGCTAAACTGTTTTACTGATTAATTCGTCAGAGCAGCGCAGACAACACGATTCTGTGCAAGTGTGTGTCTGTATTGTATGTGTGCATTGTGTATTGTAAGTTAGAGAGAGCGGGAGATAGAGAGCATGTGCTTTCAGGACATAATCACACGTATTTTGTGGCAAAAACCATGACAATAATTTATAGTTTTTATCCTATTGTTTACTATATTTATTTGCATGGTCAGTATCGTTGTGGGTTTTGCTTCTTTGGCTGTTGTAGGCTTTTGAAATAACTGAAAACATTTGGCGAAGTGATAATGGAACTCTATGCGGTCAAGACCTGCTAGAACTACTTTCGCCTTACATTCCCCTGAAAATAATTGCACACCTTAGAACGTTCGACAAAAATCTGATTCGAGCATTCAACAGCCCCGAAGCATAAAATAATAATAATGTGCATTCACACCATGTATGATATTACAACTTGTAAAAAGCTTTCACATCCTCTAGAGCTCATAATTACAACTTTACAAATTTTCTGAGAGCTCCTACTTGTACCACATGACTGCTGTACCACCGCTGAAAATTAATTTAGGCATTGATAGTGTTGCCAGAGAAACGCATGATTACCAATCTGAGGATGTGAACAGTTCTGAGTAGAACATCACGTGTAGTCATCTAGAAATTACGGTAATTGCAACATGGTGTGAATACAGCTATAATGATCATCTTGATATCATCAAAGGCATCTGCCAACAGCGATATCTCTGAGTCTGACTATCATGGATACATGATATCATCTATCCACACAACCTTTTCCGTTTTTCTATGGACTTTATGGACAGTGTTGACAGTATACAGTTTATACTGTGCAGTATTACATCAATCTGGGAATTTAATATTAGCCTTCCATTTCGGGATATTCTGGTTCCCAATACCAAATGACATACCCGACCATTTAACTCTGCAAAGTGGTTGATCCTTGACTTGTATTAGAATCTGATATGCTAACTGAGCATGAGGTTGTGGATCTGATCTGATTTTAAGATTACGTGCAAGCTCATGTGCTTTACGTGCTCGACTGTTTTGATATCATTCAGATCTGGCATGTGTTTGTTGATGCTATGAGCAAAACTGACGACAAAACCCAGAGGGAGGATGTTAAACTGCTTGCATGTAATGCACTGTGATATGGATCAGATTATGGGAGGTTCTTTCAGTGCTACAACGAAAAAATCCAAGCTAAATCCAGACCATTGACGCATATTAACATTTCAGAGCTCTTATCATAAGGGAAAAGGGTTTTAAACTAATTTGTTTGGTGAAGCGATATACAAACACATTAAAAAGACACGGAGGCAAGTAATATGCTAAAGAGCATAAAGACTTTGGGAGCGCATGGCACTAAGGAGCCTTGGTCTATCGGAGTTGTCCAGATATAAATCCCTCTGCAAGAGCAGGCAGACCTCATGTCCTTGAAACGCTGTCCTTCTGTGCATATGAAGAAAGAAAGCAGGGGGTCACATCATGCAAGTGAGGTTTTTTTTCAGAGGAGCCGGGTCCACATGTTTATGACTGTGTGAGAGAATGGGAATATGGGCCTGGCTGACAGGGCTTGCCCAGCTCCCTTGTGTACAGCTGGGCTGTTTGCTATGTGGATGATAAGCACCACAATGATGGGGGAAGGCAGCCTAGTGCTTCTAATGCATTTTAATAAGGCTCCTGGAAAGACACGGCTCTCAGTCTTTCAGTGGCTTTCTTCTCAGATGAGTCCCTTCAGGATAGCCAAGGAGATTCCCTACTCGGCTCCCTGCCCAAGACAGAAAACTCTCGGGCTAAAGAGACACAATCATTATGCCTCTTTGAATCTCCTGATAAATTTTTTAATTAGCTTGTGACTAGAATTTTTGGTCATTTTGTTGCTGATTTTGAATTTTGCTGATGTACATGTATTTCAAATGGACTTAGCACAGTGTTTTTTTTTCCCAGCATCTCGCGCCCACAAGCGTTTTGTGTTTAAAGTGCATATTGCAGATTAGAGCTTCAGTGATTTAATGTATAGGAAAATAATGTAGGAACTAGATTTCTGGAGTCATTTTTTGTGAGAAAATTTTACTTCCGCATCTGAAAAATGCCAAATCGTGACGTAACGGGAGGGAATGCGGTCAATATAAACAATAGGAAAACAATGGATCGCAATGACAGTTCAGACGCTGAACCACAGACAGTATAGTGTTATTGAATGCGTTTCATGTTATCCTTTATTCAATAATTCTGTGTTATGAGTTTATTCCGTGCCCATTCACTGATAGTGTGAGGATGCATATGACGTCGCGAACTTGAGTATTCATAGGCTACATGGCATGAATCGAATTGGAGTTACATTACCAGCACATAATTCAAAACTGTTTTGTTTGAGTGTGAGACCGTATGCACGTGTGAACATAATTTGTATTCATCAGTGTTGAAATTGATTCACGTAAAAACGGTGAAGAAGCATCTCGTGTGTAAGTTTATTCATTTACAGTAGTATTACAATGTTGAACCTCCGGTCTAAAATGAACGCGTTTTTCGAAGCAGATGCAGAAGTGAAGTCCCTTCTCTTTACCTGCACAAAACACACCCTGGCACGGAAGATAGCACCATCCTTTTTCTTGTTAGTAAACCTGTAGACTCGATGTCCTGACAGGCTGGAGTTTTTGTGCAACCTCCACAAACACAATAATTTACCATGACGATGATAAATAGAATACAAAAACTACCGAAAACACACTGATTCACGGCCGCTGTTACTGATTACTAACCTACTCTGCACTGAGTCAACACAGATCTCAGCGAACGACTCCCTCTCGTGACGTAAAATGACGCGACGTTTAAAAAAAACAAAAAACAAAAACGTTTTTTTACAAAGACCGTCACTTTATCTACTAAATTTGTGCACTTATGTCCTGCAAAACATTTTTAAATTCGCAGTAACTTTTCATATGGGATTTTCGTACAAGGTTATATATTCATCTCGAAAAAAATGTTTAACGTGCAATATGCCCTTTAACAATTTCATACAGTGCACTTATCTTATACATGTTTAACATGTTTTTGTACCTAACAATTATGTTTTTTTTGACATACAACTAATATAAAGTGGAACCAAAAAAATAACACTTTACAAATCATTTTTAAAATACCTAACTCTTGTAATACACAAATGTATTTGGCTCTTATCTTCTATAAATTATCATAGGGTGGTGAAGCAGGTTCCAGATTTCACCTATTGTTATTACCCATAATAAGCTGCATGCTGATTGATATAGTAAGCACTGAAAAAGGCAAACGTCTTCAGCATCCCTCTGTTCCTCAGGGACAGATGAAGAATGGGTCTGAAAGTGCTTTTCAGTGGGGGTTACAGGGAACAATGTCACTCTGCCTCCTGGGAGAAGGACTCTACGTAACACTGCAGAGCTAGGTTGAGGACAGCAAAATGACAAAATACTGGAGCAGGAAAAAGACAAGGTGCAAATCAAAAAAAAAAAAAAAAAGAAAAAAAAAAGAACGATTGAGACTATAGCGTTTTCGAGAATAGGGAGGATCGATCCGAATTGAAAAATACTTTCACAGATGCTTTTGATGAGAACATCAACACCTAAATGTTGTGGCTTTTGGACACAATGAAGGCAGAGAATTAAATGTGAAATGTTGTTTGCTATCAACTTTTAATTTGAAATGCATCTTTCTTTACCGACAGTGTTTTAGGGAGATCAAAAAAAGCATGAAAGAGATTTTATTCCCCTGTCCATTGCCTTGTACATCACAGTTCAGCACATGTTCTTGAGGTACCATCAGCACTGTCATTTTTCTACTTGTCTTAATTTCTTTACCCAGTTCCCATCATGGAGTCTTGTGTCTACCTAGCAACTGCCATTGAGAAGACTGGGAATGCTAACTAACAGCTAATAGCTTTTTCTATGTATTATAGACCTCCTGTCAACCAAAAAGGAAAGTCCTTTTGAAGACAGATAAGGTTAAACAGATAAATTAGACAGACTTTGGCTTCAGATTTTTCATATAACAAGCAGGAACCCCAAGTTAGGATGTCTCAGAGGATTCAGACAGGTCTAGTTTTGAGAGTGACATCTGGCAGGCATTCCTGTCCTTGACAAAAATTAAAGTTGATCCAATGTAACAGTCAGTAAAGCATGTACATCTGGACAAAGGCTTTTCAAAAGGTTGGCTTTTGTTTATATATGTCAAATGCTTATCATATTAGTGGTATCACATTTAATGTTGTCCTTCCAGTTGTGCCCTTTGCGTCCAGTTTTATTAATATTACACTGTGCCTTTAAAATGGTCACTCTGAAGTTTTCCAGCAATGATGGCATGAATCATAAGGTCAAAATAATTTGTATCAAACAGATCTGACTCATTTGAGTACAAGTAATTCATAATTGCAATACAGACACTCATAAATTATCAAATAAATGGGTTATGCTATATATTTCTCCTATGAAACAACAGGTAGCAGTTTAATACAGCTATTAATGTTATGCAATGATTTACATATATTAGAGTCAAGAAATCATGACGTGAGGTGTGATTGGAGATATCTAGAATATAAATTGAGTGGGTGATCGATCGGTAATAATCGAGAAGCATCTACCTTTTCATGACGACAGCTCTCAGAGAAAAAAAAAAAAAAAACTTTTTGCATTAAGTTTTCCAAAACAGACACATAATAATACACAACAAACCATATGGAAAAGCAAATGCATATCATACCTGTAGGAAAGGTGAGCCAGGACGAAGTGATGTGAATTCACTGCAGATACACTGTTTCAACAACAGCTCCAGCAAACCAGTGCCAGTGATCATTTACAACTTTACAACGGACAAACGCCGCATTTTCGGGTTTATTGTGTTAAATACATGATGTGTTCATTCACCACAGCGATTAACTGATGGCTTCTCGGCAATTTTATCGCTACGTTGCGCAAAATCGACTCTGTCGCGCGTATTCTGCGAGCATTAACCCAGCTGCTGGAGAAGTCTCCACCCACAGCGATGACCTAGCTCAGATGAGAAAACCTCGCGAGATTTTATCGCCGCTAATCAGGCTGACGTTGGTATTCGTGTGTTATCGCGAGAGCATCGCAGCACAATTGAAAGTCCTATCTGAGAGAGCCGCACAATGAAAAAGTAGGCTGCATATTAAAATCAAATTCATCTCCTAGTTAATTTAATTTATTTTTAAAAAAGCTTGTTAAATATTAAATGGTAAACCGAGTTATAGGTATAACACACTGTCTCCATGAATTTAACTCTAGGCCTATTTAATTATTTATTTACTTAGTCAACAAACTTAAGAATGGATTGACTTATGGCATACTTAGACATATTCTGATTCACTTAAACTTAAAACTTGACATTCAGCTTGTTTATTTACGTGAATATATAGCTGTACATAAAGCTTTGCAGATAACGCTTTGGAAGGTGTTTGAGTATTAGCTACAGGTGATTGAGTAAATACTATTAATCATTAAACTCTTAGGTGTGAGTGTAATTTCAGAAATTAGTTTTAGCAAACAAACTAAAAGTAATAGGCTAATATCCATAGATTCCATAATGCCACAGAGATTGTATTATATAGTATATAGTACATCTTTGTCATATGAACGCAGATAACAACGGTGTGACCTGACCAGGCTGCTGACCTTTTTTATCGACTTACAGCTTGCCTAAATGAGAAATAACTATTCATGCAATGATTTAAGCATCTCGTGTTTTGAAAATGATTAATTTGTCTTTCAAAGGTGTTATCAGTGAGTTCTCTTTGATTCTAAGCGGTAACACAACGCCCTCTAGAGCCAATTTGAGGTATAACAACACTTTATAAAAATACGTTCATATAAGATTGGAAAACTAGTAAAATTGTATATTTTAATTACTAAAGTGATCAGTGCTTATTTGTCTCATAATATTAAAATGGTTATTTTTCATACGTTTATAAAAAATAAACGGTAAACCGTTAACGCAGAGCTCTTAAATACAAATAGTACCACTATAGTGACCAGTAGATGGCAGACGATAGCTTTAAAAAAAAGCCATTTTGTGCTTTTAAGTTCCTTCCTTATTAAGTGCAATGTAAAAATAAATGCTGAATTTAATATTCCCCTGAATTAAATATTCAGTTTTGAGGCAGTGTGTATATTGTAGCTACAATGAACCTTCTTTTCAAGAAACTAATGGTAATCTCTTGCATTATTATTATTATTAACAGGGAAAAGTTTTACAGATGTGTCAAATTACAATAAATAACATCATAAATGAAACAAACAAATGTACACTAGAGGGGGCTTAATATAGATCTACATAAAGATATTTAAAAGTTTACAAATAATTTTCTTGAAAGATGTAAAACTTCATCTCTCCAGTGCACTGCAGCATTATAACATCTTTGATAAGGGCCATTGCAAATCCATGTCTCCTGGGTCAAGAACTAGGCTATATGGCTGTTCTGCAACTGTAATCAGTATCCAACTCAAATAGGCCTATAACACAATTTCATTTTGTGAAAGCAGAGTGAGGATGGTGCGGTGCATTATATAGGCCTAGAAATAAATATAAAAACTGAAAAATCCATTTATCCCTGGATACATTTGGCCGCTATGGTTTCATAATTCTCTTTTTAGAAAGCATGGACAATTATTACGTGCAAAATAACTTTCAAATGGCCCATACAAAATAGCTTCGCTTTGAGAATAATAATATTATTTTTTTTTATGCAAAACCATCCACAATATAAACGCGTCCACTGACGTACAAGAATGCGGTTGTTTTAATTTTAGAAGTACATTTAAAACCTAGAAAAGACAACACGTTTCAAATGAATTACTATTTCCGCACCGTTAAATGTACTGATTGGTCAAATATGTCACGTGATATGAAAACGACCCTAATCTGTTATCATAGATATCTATGATGTTATAAACAAGTCTAATCTTGTTGAAAAATGTGAAAAATGTAGCTAATTGAATTTAATGTATTTTACAACAAATAATGTGCTTACTCAATGTTCTTCCGTCGAGTACGCGATGATGTAGGCATTTGATGTTACAGGTTTTTTTTTTTCTTTCATGAAGCGAAAGAGTGATGCTGGTGAAGAAAGTCATAAGGGACTGGAGCAACATGACGGTGAGTAAATGATGACAGGATTTTCATCAGAAATTCTGGTCACACTTTATATTATGTGGTATTAACTATGGTAATATTAAATACTACCCACAAGACCATGTATTTATGTATTTTCTGTGTTACTACATGCTATTCTGGAAAATTCCCACATTTATTGCTAATGAGTTTGAGGTATGCTTGGGTTTAGGAGTAAAGGTAGGGTTAAGGGTTAGGTTTAGGTTTTGGGGTAAGGGTTTGGGTTACAGGTATGGGTAAAGTTAACAGTGTAACAACAATTGTATTTTAAATGTAATTACATGTATATATTTATATATTTGTATACATGCATACATCAATTGTATAAAATGGTGAAGTACACACATAAAGTGTGACCGGAATTCTAATTAATCTCGTTACATCTAATATTTATTTTTAATGTGTGTGTTGCGTTGCATATCCGTGACTTGAAAACCATATGGGAACATATTTTGCATTTGTTGTCATTTATCAGGTTTCTGCAAATGCTCCCCTTACCATCAAAAACCTAAAAAGTATATTCTGTATGTTCTATTCTGAACTGCTCGTTGTCTGACTGGCTTGAAAAAGTCAATGAAACGTAATAAGCAATAATGGCACATATTTGCAATAATTTACTATTTGCATAGATGCAGACTGACCCAGGCATGCAAGTGCTATGTAAACTATTAATAACCTCCCCGGGCACATTAGCGATGAACTATGATGAGTACGTTTTTGACACCAGCTGACTTGCTTCAGCTTCACCCAACACAAGACAAATGTCACCCACATTGTACGAACAAATGTTCCCAACATTTCAGCTAAGAAAGCATCCAGACTGCGATTTTTTTTTTTTTTACCGCATCTCTAGTGCAGACGCACGCAGTATCAACCAAGTAATGATAGTCGTCTGGATACTTCAGGTAAACGTTTAATGTTCTGTGTGAAAAGTTTGCGCCTCAAAGTCTTATTTAAAGGGCCCAGTTATTCCACATCATCGTTTATTTTCAATTTTTGTAAATGCCTTAACTGTTCCGTTTGCGCTAGACTAAAAGTAGCCTACGCTCTGACCGTTTTGACAGATCTGTGATTAAAAAATGGCGCCATCGGAAATGCTTCAGGGCCAGACATGCGCAGTAGCATTCTAACGCGTTTGTTATTGTTTACGTCCTTGAAATAGTCGCAATTTCTGTTCGCAGAAAGATTTTTTTCTTTTACAGAAAAAGTTTAAAATGCTATTTTAACCTTCCTTAAGCAATACTAAGAGTTAAACATGTTTATTGTACTCGCTAGACCCCATTTTAACATCATTTGGAAGACTGAAGGCTCCATTAGGATGAATGAATTTGGAAACCGTATGTAAGTCTCTTTACACAAGCGCTAAAGTTACGGCCACATAGCGCCCTCTGTTGATAGTATTTTTCAGTGCAGCCCGCTACAATGTGACTCATCCGATGTTTCCGTGCAGTTCCATGGTTTCAGGGCGGAGAGCGAGAAGCGCTGAGAGTCGCACTTCCACCAGCAGCCTTTACACACACTGATCAGTACTAACCTCACACACACACATACACACGAGCTGGACTCACACTCAGCCGGGCTTCACCCGTCTTCGGATCTACAGCCGCCGGGACATTTAGGAGTTTTAAGTGGTTTTAATGTTCGCCCGAGCGAGCGGTAAGTCAAAGCTTTGTGTGATAGTGCATTAGAATGCTAACATGGTTAGCCTGTTAGCATCTGTTTAAGGCACAATAAACGTGCGTTAAAGAACATCCATTAATCTGGATGCGATTTGACAGCTGCATGCATGCTCTATGTAGGCACATGATGCTAGATCGGCCTTGTTTCAGTTTATCTGGTCATCACGGGCTGTGTTAGAAGTGTGTAGCCAGTTAGCTATTATTTATATCCTCTTCCTCTCTATGGATGTATGGAGCTCATAAGGAGCTTATGGGCCAAATCAGGCCTGACATGTATGGGCATATCAGGTCTGCTTTCACATGATGTGTCCATGATCATCACCAGACATGGATGCTTTTCTCTCTTTGCACATGTGGTTTTGCTAGCATTGATGCTAGGAGAATGTTTAATGATGATGGACTTTAACAAGTCTGTTTTTTTAATGATAAGCTTGGTTAATTGCATCGTATCAAGAAGATGGATGCGGTTTTGCATGCTTCTGATGTGAGTGTGCATCTTAGTAAGTGTGGTTTGATGCTCTCAGTATTAAAATTGTATATCCATCTGTTGTGATCACATTACTGATCCATTGCTGCTTGTCTGTTTTTATGCAGGTTTCTTTTTGTCTAATAGCTTTGTTAACACAAAATGCTTTAATTTGCTGGGGTTCACAAAGCTTTGGCCAACAGTCTTCACTTTGAGTTTTAATTCTTCATCAGTCTTTCATACTCGATTGCAGGGGCATGTAAGAGTTCAGAAGATCAGGTTCAGTGCTGTACTCTGATCAATGTGTCTCATGTCACAGTGGAATGTGTAAGGTGTGGAACATGTTCCTTCAGCCTAGTGTGCTGTAATAATATTATGCAACCTGATAGGTAAAACGGGCCTTGTAACTTCTGGCCATATGATTGTGTTAATTTGGCAGGGTTGTGTAATTTGTGGTAAAAAGAAATAAATAAATAAAGCCTACTGTATCATATTTGATACATGCAAGGCCTCTAAATTATCAACATGATCAGAACTCGATCAGAACTCGATCAGAACCTGTTGTACTCAATTTACTACATGCCGTCTGTCGTCTGATAGACAGGCCTAGTTCATAGTTTTTTAGTAAGTAAAAAGCCTTTTAGTATTATTCTAAAAAATATTCAGGTGGTGGTACACATCTTTTTGCTGTTAAATCTTTACTGATTTTTAAAAGTAAACTTCAGAATAACTTTTATATTGGTATTAGATATTTTTTAATAACATTACTGAAGTAACCTAGATTTACTTGATTATACATATATTTTTTTAGAAAAGTCTTGTTAAAATGTAAGTATCAGATGTGGTACAGCAGGTTTTTGAGGAATGCTTATATTTCTCAGTCATCATTGCATTATGTTTTGCCCCCCAAAATAATAACTACAGAGCTTTAATCATAAAAGTAAGCATTTAATTATCATCTACTGTAAAGACATTTTATATAGAGCGTTAACTGATATTTGTATGCATTTTGTGTCTGATATACAAATTGCATATCTTTGCCTTGTCAAAAAATAAAAAATTACAGCTAAAATGTAGCTGTTTTTTCACCTCAAGTATGATCTCTATATTCTCAATATATCATACTATATGGGCCATAAAACTAAAAGCCTAATGTATCATATAATACAAACCATAAAACATAGATTTTGTTTAAATATGGATAACAATACCCTCATGTTGATTCAATAAATATCACGATACTGAACTCACGATACAATATTATTGCGATACTCCAGGACATATGATAAATGGTTAAAAAAAATTTATTTTGATTAAAATGCTAAATTTGGTATTATATTGGGGGTGGAAATTAATAGGCTTGGTGCTGGTAACCCAATGCACAGGTCAATAGTGACACCAGAATAAAAATTATGAAGCTGAAAATACAGAATTATTTTAGACGAGTATGCTTGCACTGACTAGATATATGTAAAATAATGTAGGCCACTTTTTACTGGTGACATAAGACATTTGGCATTATCAGGACCCACAAATATTCCCCCATTGCGTTATTATACATTGTATTTAACATTATATATAGTAGTTTAATGTAGTACTGACACTAAAACTCTGTGAACTGAAAGTAATTTTAATTTTGGGTGATCTATACACAATACCACAATATCACTATCCACTATACATATTGTTGCATTTTTATATTGCGATATATTCTGACACCATATATTGTTACACCACTACTTTAAAGGTTTAATAAACTTCCATTAAAAAAAAAAAAAAAAAAAAAAAAATTGACTAATTTTATATTTCAGGCTTTACAGGGTTAACTCTGATCTCACCTGTGTAATGAGAGAGACAATATTACACAACAGTTACAATACATTCCAGGCAATGAACAGTCATTCACTGACAGATTGTTGGCTGATATGCTTGTGTATCAGGAATTCTCCAAAAAGGTGGATCTGTTGGTGTGTAATTGCGAAAGGACTGTTAAATGTATTCTGATTTTAGTGTCTCGCATTGGAACATTCAAGTAGGGGTTGACTGTTCTGCTTGGGTCATTTGAATCCATTAGGACTGCGTAGTAATTGGTAGCCGTCCAGTATTAGGCATTACAACAGGATATGATTTATTTAAGCTTTGCTGTAGGCTGCTCAATAGGCAAGCTGAAACCTGAAATGCTATTTGTGCGGATCTCCCACTTTGGTTGTGTACAAAAGGATTTGGAGCATCTGGGACGCCTTGTATGAAAGAAGTCCAGATTTTATAAATGCATACTAATATTATCCTTAGAAATTCTCACCACTTCAATATGGGCTTTGGTGTCAATATCAGTGATAATCAGCTGTTTACGATGACAACACTAGTGTAGGGGCCTAAACAATGATCCAAATCCTTGAACAATTGCTCCTCTTAAACCACAACAAGCTCTGTTTTATGAAAAGAGAAGGACATTTCTTTCATTTCAACAAAAGATGGTGTAGTGGCCTATAGTGTTCATTGTTAATGAGCAAAGCTATTATTTGTGTACTATGAAAGCACTTGCAAAATTAATGAAACTGCAGGCTAATTAATGGTGTTTGCTAAGGCAAACATGCTGCTGCTTCTCATACTTAGGGTGAAGGATCTGAATGAATCTATAACTTTAAGAATTAAAGGTATAGTTCACCCAAAAAATGAAAATTGTTATTTACTCGCCCTGATGTTGTTGCAAAACTCTGTCTTTCATTCCTCTATGGAACATAAAATAAGATATTTTAAGAAATGTGTCAGGCCCTGTTTACACCTGATATTAAGATTTTGGTCATTTTGGTCAATCGGATCACAAGTGAATGATGCTAAATACAGGTGTAAACGGGGTCTAAAACATTTTGAGCTTGTCACTTTCGACCACTTCCAGAGGTAGTCAAAAACACATTTGACTGAATTACTTTCGTAGTGTAGATGCTCATGTGGTTGAATGCATTCAAACAGCCACAAAAGACCGCCTACTGACCTAGTGCTATGGGAAGCGTGCTAGCCAGACTGCTGCGGTCGCTTTCATAGGTAAATTGTACAAACTTATTTTGTCCATTAGATCGAAAGATCTGAAAAAGCCCATAGATTTCGCACCATCACTGTGTTGAATTGGCGTTCACCTCCGTGTTGCTTTTATGCCACTGACTGGACGGGGCAGAGTTATGTGGCTACGCACGTAACTGTATGTTTTTAAGGGGGAAGTATTAACAGGATTAAAAAAACCCCCGAAATAACCAACATGGGAAAATTACGTCGGTTAGAGGTTCTGAATTTCAGTTTCGATTACTTTTCGATTAATCGTCCAGCCCTACTCTGGGGAGTTAATAAAGGCCTTCTAAAGTGATGCATTTGTGTAAAAAAAAAAAATTTAACAAGTTATAAAGTAAAATATCTAGCTTCCGCCCGACTGCCTCAACTTACGAAACAAGAGTTATGCTTTTTTCGTAAGTTGAATACGGAATGCATAGGACATAGCGTAAGCACTTTGAACTGTAAGAGGCGCTACATTTTCTTCATAAGTGTGGAGTACGTTTATGATTGATGGATGCACTTTCTTGAGCTTCAAACTCGTTGCCCCGTTCACTGCCATTATAAATCTTGGACACAGATGGCTTAAGGGTGAGATCTTGGGGTAATTTTCATTTTAAGGGGGTTGAACACCAGACAAGAAGTGAAACACTGCGCCGCACCACGTCTTTAAAATTCGAACACATTGTTTTCTTTGAGTGTACGCACACCGGCGGTGCCACTCAGTATATGTCCACGGCACCCAGATTCGACTCAGTTCAAAATCCTGCTTTGCCACAAACATAGTTTTCTATTAAATTACATTATATTTGCATTCATAAAGTCTAAACATATAGGAAAAATAAATAGGCCTAATAAACATAGCCATTTCTAACCTTTCATTTTTCATCTGTTTCATCATTTTTCAACTAACCTGAGTGAAAAGTACGTTTGCCTGACATGATTACATTCACTGTCATGTGCTGCCACTTACTGGAGGTACCAGGTCACAACACACTTTAGGGTTACTTCAATAGCATGGAGTAGCATAGCGATAACGAAAAGGACGACTAAAAACTCAATGAAGTTGTGAAAAACCCTGAATTATATGCCACAAACTTCAGAATCTTTAAAGACAAAATATGGAAATCAGCGTAGAGGGATATTGCTGATGTTGTCTTATTTTTCAGGTAAGATTCTCATTTAATTCAATTAACGTACGCCCTGAGGTAAAATGTTCAGTGACTCAAGCAATGATTATATTTAATTTTACAGTGTACATAACGTCCAGTACGGACATTATCTTAATTTCATAATGTCCTTAACCCTTTACTGCACACATTATGATAGACCTATAGAAAAAAATATTTGACTCTTTTTCTTTTCTTAGAATGGCTGTAAAAAAATAAAAAATTGGAAAAAAATATTATTTTAAGGTACTTTATGATATGTTGCCATATGGCAACAACATACAATAGTGTAAATAACTTAGAATAAGTGTAAGTGTATATAGTTAATAATTTTCCTCAGAAATGTTTGTATTGAATCAACTGGTGCTATTATAAGATTTAACAGTAATTATACATACTTTCCAACATCTTGAGCTTTTATTTATTCCATTCTTTTTTGCTGAATAATGCTTTATATTCTTTGAATTTCTTTATATTTTTCATGAATATTATTTAAATTGCAAATTTATACAGTTAAAAACAAATATACTGTTCATCATGTATCATAAAACATTGACATAAAACCAAAAACATTGCAGTTCATGAAAATTCAACATTACGCAATGTTATGAGAGGAAAATTATGGACATGAACCCCCCATAATCCTTGAAACTTCACCTTTTTTTCTGTACGAAACTTCACAAAGCAATTTTTTGAGATGAGGCACAGGTACACATCACATTTTGTGCACTTCACTCTAACAATACACTTTTTGAGACACCATGGTAGGCCAGTGGTTGGTCTGGTCCAGTAGTACTGGCTGTGGTGGCAGTGGGCAGGCAGGTCTCCAATGTTGATTTAATCCATAATACAAATGCCATGGCAGTCCTTAACATACGACTAATCAACATTATATTACTAGCATTAATGTTGTTATTGTTACAGCTTAACAGACTGCAGCTGACCTTTGCTAGCTAACTAAACTATTACAATAATGTAATTTCATTATTGCACAGTATTGCTGTTTGGCAACACAGACATTTTATCGATTTACCAAAAACTAATTTCATAAAAACTTTTTTGAGTGGTGAATGTCATCATAACTTACCTGAGATGATGTTACCAATTTTTTTTGTGAATGTGACAGACATTGTGACAAGACTGGTCCTTGTTTGTTACTGACATTTTACGTCAACGTGATGCGGCGCTGCGCTTCTTGTCCGGTGTTCGACTGCCTTTACACTTTACATAGAAAAAGTGGCAGTCTATTACTTGCATTTACACCCCAAGACTTAATGCCCTTGGTTAATTATGTTTCGAAATAAAAGTCTAGCCTACTTTATCCATTAATCCATTGCAAGGCTTAAAGACATTAATACACTTAGAATACGTAACTAAGGCGCACTCACTTCATTTGTCTGTTGCACGTTTTGTGTATGAGTGCAAGCACCTCAAAACTGCTCACTCTAATAATGACTAATAACAAATAATGATCATCAGTAAGTTTTAGCGATTAAATTGTCAACAATTAATCGATTGTTGATTAATTGTTAGCATCCCTACATCATGTTTAGCATGGGCAATCACCATTCAGATTTCTTTCAGAAAATATAAAATATAGTACTAAATAATAATCTTGTTACTTTCATGCATGTTTTAGCACACACTTCATCTCTTCCTGATGAATAACATGATTTTGGGAGATAAGGAAAATGTATAGGATGCTGTGAAGATGTGAAAGTTGTAGCAGCTCTCAAGGCAGTCATCTCCAGCACTGGCCTGAGGTTAATGCCACTAAAATTGAATCAGCCCTTTTAGGAGGCAGCCTCTCTTCTGGAGCACCAGCTTACTTGCCAGACTTGTGGCTTTTATTTTTTCACTAACGAGAGGAAATCAATACAAATCTATGATGGTCCATGTTGAAGGCCTGTGGCAGTGGAACCACTCTGTAGCTTGGCATGATGGGATTACTCTGATTTTCAGTCAAATCTGCTGTTGGACTATATAAACGTGAATCCTTTATTATTCTAAGCTAGTTAAAATTGATTTTTAAACTTAAAAGTTAATATTGTTTATTATGTGGTTCTTTGAAATGCTTGATTTTGTTTAAAGTTCAAATATACAATTTGTCTATACAGTTTAACAAGCATGACCAGTAGACTGTAAATTCCTTACATAACATATTTTTACTTGACTTTTAATGTTGTATTCTATTTCATGAATAATAATTTCTCTTTTTGATACGTATTAATGTTGCTGTACATTTCATTCTTGTAACTTTTATATTTTTTTTAGTTGCCCTCTTTTAAAGCGCCTTAAGCAGCTACCTTTAACAGTCTACATATTAAAAAGGCCTATATAAAACTAAAGATATTTTTAATAATAATAATAATTTGTTACAAAAGTAAAAGTCAAAAAGTTTAAAGTTGTCTTTTTATATCCCATTTGTTTTTGTTTTTTTTTAAAAATGTATATTCACCACAGTATTTACAGATGGAAAAACATTTACCACTGCTAAATACCTTTAGCAAATTGGCTACCCATGGGCTAAAATTGGTTAATGTAATGATGCTGAGAAAACCATTGGGCCACCTAAAGCTTTAAGGTCTTCAATGTGACATCAACATGCAAGATTATAAACATTATAAAATTATAATTATAGCTGTTATCAATTTATGACTGTTTGCATTCTTATGACTAATTTTTGTACTGGTATATTTCTGATTAACAGGAACCTGCCATCATGGTATTGCAGTTACCAGCCAATGTGCTAAAGTGAACTGGATTTTCCCTCCGGTTTAAGCCCCACCCCTCCCCTGGGGGCCACACCCCCCTCCATCCCACCGGAGGACCAGCAATCATGGCAGGAATCAAGCGCGGGTACGACGGAAAGATCGCTGGACTGTACGACCTGGACAAGACGCTCGGCCGTGGCCATTTCGCCGTGGTCAAACTAGCGCGTCATGTCTTCACCGGTGAAAAAGTGGCAGTCAAGGTAATTGACAAGACCAAGCTTGACACGGTCGCGACCGGCCACCTCTTCCAGGAGGTCCGCTGTATGAAACTGGTCCAGCACCCCAACATTGTTCGGCTCTATGAGGTCATTGACACACAGACTAAGCTCTACCTGATCTTGGAGCTTGGCGATGGTGGTGACATGTTCGATTACATCATGAAGCATGAGGAAGGATTGAACGAGGAGCTGGCAAAGAAATATTTCGCCCAGATCGTGCACGCCATCTCATACTGTCACCGGTTGCATGTGGTTCACCGTGACCTGAAGCCTGAGAATGTGGTGTTCTTTGAAAAACAGGGCCTGGTCAAGCTCACCGACTTTGGCTTCAGTAATAAGTTTCAGCCGGGAAAGAAGCTGACCACCAGCTGTGGCTCGCTGGCTTATTCTGCACCTGAGATCCTGCTGGGAGATGAGTATGATGCACCTGCTGTGGGTAAGTTCCTGTGTAACTGGAGTGTAAATTACTGAGCTGAGTTACTATCCAAAGTACAAAACAAAGGTTCAGCTTGCCCTAGACATTTATTCAAGCACTGTTTATTTCCTCATTATTATTTTAGTGTCTTGAAAAACTGTTTTAGCATTACACTGATTTTTATAATCTGTAAAGATGTTGTTTGGCACAATGTTTTTGAATGTTTAAGAGAACTTTCTTTAGCCCCATAATAAAATTAATTGTAATCAGGCTTATTATTGTTAACTAAAACCAAAACCATTAAAAACATTTTCAGGAAAAATAAACATTAACTGAAATAAAAAAAAAAAAAATATATATATATATATATATATAAAAACTTATTTTATTTCAGTTAGTTGCCAGGCAATATTTTTCATTTAATTTCAAGTACACTGTAAACCCGAATAATTTGGCAAAACTCGAAATAATTGAGTCGAAATTCAAAGTTTAAGCAAGCAGAAATAAACTTTAATCATTCTTAAATTGAAATATTTGAGTAAAGTAATTCATACATTTCATTTAAAATTATCATGTAATCTCAAAGTAAACATTTTTATTAGAGGAAACTTGGCTAGCTATAACAAGCTAATTCAGAAAATGCCAGCTTGCTCATTTGCTAACATGGTAGCATGGTATAACATAATAGCATGGTATAACACTTGCTGAATAAATACAGCACTATAAAACATTTAACATACCTGCTCTCAAACCCAGCCACATGCACCACTTGTCACTATGATGGTAAATCTCCAAAAACCCACATTAACAGAAATTCTTCTAAATTAGCATAACAAAACATTAATCACTACTAAATTTCCCACTTAACATTAATCTTGCACAAAAAACAATACAGAACACTTAATTTTAGCATTTACTTTCCCTTTCGAGTGCCATGGGAAAGTATCTAAGCATGCTGGGAAATAGAAATCCCAGCCCAGTTTCAGTTAAACTTAAGTTTGTCTAAATTTAAAAGAAATGTGTTCATAAAACTCAAAACAATGAAACAGTTCAGTTTACTTAAATTATGTCAGTTCTGTGAACTCGAAAGAAAAAGAAAGTGCTGAATAATCATAAAAGTTAATTTGACTAAACGAATTAGTTGAATTTACATTTGTCCTACTCAAACTAATTAATTATTTTGAGTGTTAGGGTTTACAGTGGCTAAAATGAACCAAAACATAATAAAAACAAGGGCTGTACGATTAATTGTAGTTTAATCATGATAACGATTTCTGCTTCTCACGATTAATTAAAAATAACCGTTGTGGTATTTTCCCGCTATTTATTCTGAAAGTCCATGCACACACGCTCTCTCTACACTGCGGAAAAAGCACTGATGATCTGAAACACGACAAACATTAGGGCTGGGACGATACATCGATTCTAGATTGATAAAATGAATCTGGATCGATCTTGATATTTTCTCTCTCTAATCGATTCTGAGCTTAGTTTTAACAGCAGATGGTGCTCTAGGCTAGTTTTTAACAGCACACTCTCAAACGCTCACGAAAAAGACTGCTGGATGGCGCTCGTGCGTTCGGCTGAGTCATGTAAGTGGTTAAATATACTTGTACCTCGGCTCAGAATGCTTTTATGATGCGAGATTTGTAATTTGCTTCAACCTTTTCGAACTTTATGAATGATTATTTTAGGTTTAAGTGGTGTGTGTAAAGGAACTGGAAGCAGGCAGTGTACGAGTGTTTCTAAAGCACGTATAGTAGTGCCATCTGCTGTTTAAAAACTAAGCTCAGAATCGATTCGAGAGAGAATCGTGATACTTTGGAAAATATCAGAATCGCTCCAGATTCTTCATATCGCAAATCGAGATTCAATGTTTTGTTCCAGCCCTAACAAACATGTTTGAGTTTAGCGATCTCAATTGTGATATTCTGCTCAAATGAAAGTGTCATACATCCAGTCTGTGCTCTGTCATGAGCTGCTTGTGCTGTTTGTATGACTAAATCTGCCATCATACCTTCTGTGATGAACTATAATAAATCCAAACAAAATGTGTTGCTTAGAATATCTATCGTAAAGACAAATTACAAAGGGCTCACCAAAACCATGCATATTGATTTACCTTTTGATGAAATGAAGCTTATATGCCACCTACAGGCCTATTAGGTGAAGTGTAGGCTGTAAGGTAAAGAACATGCAATATTTCGTTTATTACATTACCCCATTTGATAATTATGCAATATATACATATAAGCACTGTGAAAAAGCACAGACTGTCACAGACTTTCATTAAGCGCCACCTTCTGTCAGAGAGTAAATATGCTTTTTCAATCTGTGAAAACTGGACCAAATTTTTATGCCGAACATTCGTGTTGGTGTGAGGCTTGTACAATTAGCAGAGCTGACTTTCCAGCATTGGTTCCTGTTAGAGTGTTTCTAACATGCATACATTTGCCATATGATAAACTGTCCCAGTGTGGCAGGACTGATCAGCATCATATTCTATTGATTTTATTATCTGTCGCTGTAAGGCATCTCCATACTGCTGTCAAAAACACGGCTTAACTTCTTTATCAGAAAACATGTCAGAACAACCCCCCTTAACCCTAAATTCTCCAAACGTGGCTCTTCTCATCAGTTATGACGGGAAACAGTCATTCAAGCTTCGAGTTCTTGATTATTAGGCCATGGATTCCTGAAATGCGTTGGCGGAATGCTTTCATTATTGTCGTTTTGGCTCCTTGAGATAATGAACATGAGCATGCAAGTTGATGCAGGTTGAGACCTAACCTTTCCAAGAGTAGGAGGTGGTAGAGGTGTTAGGCACGTCGGGTTATGCAAAACTGTAATCCATACACTGGCCAATACAGGGAGGAAAAGGAGAAAAGTCTCTTTTTGCCTTTTTTGCACTTGATAAGAAATATTAAAATCAGATAATGCCTTAATTAATTACTGCAGCCATGATCGTTAGAAACTGTGCAACAATTTTGGCAACACTTTACAATAAGGTAAATTTTTTAACATTAGTTAACATGAACTAATAATGAACAATACTTCTACAGCATATATTAATCTGTTAATTTTAATTTCAACATTTACTAATGCATTATTAAAATCAAAAGATGTATTTGTTAACATTAGTTAATGCACTGTTAACATGAACAAACAATGAACTGGCTTATATTGATGTATTGATCGTGGTTAGTTCATGTTAGTTAATATATTAATTTAACAAAATAAAATACTAGAAGTTAAAAAACATAGCACTAATCAGTACCGTATGTTATTGGCAGCTATTAGAGATTGTCCCTATATATTTAATTTCTCCTATTTTTAAATTTAGAATATCTTCAACATTCACTTGAATCTCTTTAATCTAATTTAAGAGTAATAAATTAATACATTTGCACTACTAAAAAATGCTACATTAAATGTAGCAAATTTCAAAATATCCATTTTTAGTACTTTGGGTTACACTTTATTTTAGTGTCCCTGTTATAGTGTAATTATACATTTAAGTACTGAGTAATATTAATTAACTATATGGTTAGGATTAGAGTTTGGTTTCAGGTTGCTTGCATGTAATTATGCATAATTTATAGTTATTACTGTAGTAACTATATGCAACGTGTAACAAGGACACTGTAAAAAACATGTTTAATGTATTTTGTATTGTTGGCGTGCCTAATTTCACTTGTATTATTTAAAACAAGTTTTTAATTTAATTTATTTGGACAAAATGTCAAATTGTAGGCCATTTGAAGACGTTTACTGGTTTTGTAAATTGTAAAATTGGTGTATCTCTAATAATAAACCTAATAACCATAGAAAAGCTCTTAAGCTTTAATTTAAACATGTATGTTGCAGTGTTATTCCATCGCAGATAGCTCTTGGTTAAGCTCTGTACACGTTTGTACAGTAACTCAATCATAGAGACATCGTCTTTGGTTAATTGTATTTCCAGCCCTTATACAGGTAGGTGGGGGGGACAGTTAATCCACTCTTTGTTTGAGCTGAGCTTCCATGCCGGAGCCCTGATTAAACACTCTTTATTGACACTGTCAGTGTGATCAAATAGACACTGTGCTCTGATGCCAGTTGCTTCCCTGCTGAGGTGATTTCTGGTTTCGCTTCCTATTCGATAATAATTTGTCCAGTGTTTGGCTGGGAAACCTGTTTAATACCTCATTGTGCTCCTGGAAAGATGCACCTCTGTGAAACGAAGACAGACAGGGTATATTTTGGATCCTAACTGACAGGCCCTGTCAGCACTAAATATTTGTGTTAATTTCTTGTGCAGTTCGTACTCTGGCCACGATCCCACAGCAACAGAATACGGGTGTCCTTAAAGATGCAGTCCGCAGCTTTTTTGGCTAAAAATGATCCAAAATCAATTTTTGAGCAAGTACATAACCAGCCAGTGTTCAAAGCTATCTCCTTACTTTAGTAACGGTAAGCTTGTAATAATGTTTTGTAATGAAATTGGTACTGGTGGGTTTCCGTGGGAAATTCGAGCATGTAGATTTTTTAAAAATTATTTATTTATTTATTTTAATTATTTCCAGTATTTATTTGGAAACTTTATTTTGGAGACATTTCAATTAGACTGCAACTAGTTATTTTGTCCATACTTGGCTAAGTGTGATCCTGACACATCCCTACTTTATTTTTATTCAATTTTTACCTTAGCATTGATGCTTTCAATCCACCTGCTGAAATAAAAATAAATGAACTCATAAACTAAAGAGAAGAACTGGCTTGTCAAAGCTTCCATCATTTGAAACAATGTCAACTCTAAAAAGAAATTTGACTTTTCACTTCAGATAATTGATTGAAGATGCTTATCTGATGAAAATGTTGAATCAAACCATGATGATTGTTGTTGTTGGTTCCTTTTACTTCTCAATTCTTTTCTCAGTGTCAAGCCTAAGTTAACTTAGTCTTTTGTCAGGGAAACCATGAATAACAGGATTTGAAAACAAATCAATTCCAGGTTTCCTACGGTCATGGAAAACCTGTAAAAAAAAAAAAAATTAAAAAAAAAAAAAAAAAAAAAAAAAAAATATATATATATATATATATATATATATATATATATATATACATTTTGTTTCCAGTCATGAAAATCTTTTTTTATTTTTTATGAATTAATTTATTTATTACAACTGAAAATCAACCAGAAACAAATTTAAATCAAAAAATATTTTTATTTTTTTCAAATTCTTGACCTGATATTGATTCTTGATCTGCAATGATCTGACTTTCTTTTAAGTCTAATTTGGTTGACTCTAACAATAGAGTGTAATATTTGTCTAGCACTGTCTGTGTTTAGCCAGTTTTTAAATCCGCAGCCTCAGGCACAGACTATATGATTATTAGACTAGCATGCATTTATATTTATATGATTTCATGTAATGACAGGGATTTTATACAGGGCACAGTGTGATATACCTTCCTCTAACAAACAGATCAGAGCTTCTGTCTTTGAGGTCACAAAAGTATTTGTAAAAAGCAGCACATGGAAAATTGTCCTTATTTTGTTAATTAAATGTCGTCATGTAATGGCAAAATAGAAGCTTCTTTGCATCAACATTATGTCCTTGTAATCTTAAATATTTATTATTTATAGCAAAGCTCAAATTTTCCATGTTTTTCTTAGGCTCTGGAGTGTTGACGTTTGTTCGATTTGTTGTATGATAATCTAAACACTGGAAGCACAAGCTGAATTCCATGACCATGAACACTGATGTCTGTAAATTCAGTCTTTACTGCGGTTGGTTGGTTTATTGGCGCCATAACAGTAGAGTTCGCAAGGCTTTTGGTTTGTTTTGAACATAACATTCCTGCATTATTCTGCCTTCAAAATCAAGATTTATCAACAGGACTGAACGAGCCAACTAGATATTCATGCGAACTACAAATTCCTGCAAAGCATTAAAAAAAAAAAAAGGTGCATCAGCATTTGTTCTCCTCGTCGAGCCAGATAAGAAAAATGTCTCCATTCTGCACGTTCAGAAAGTCACATCTAAACACCTTGCAAGTGGCCTTGTGTGTGTATAGCCACATCCATCTAGAACCCTGTCCATTCAGTCATCTGAAACCATCACCAAAGGCACATGTGTACACACTGCAGGACACGCGCACATACATAAAGACTGATGGCTGAAGTGCAGCTTGTGTGTGAATGTTCTCAGCTTTCTTCCACACTTCCAGCAAAGTCCCTCAGCTCAAGTCGACAGCTCAGGTTCACCTCCTAGAGTGTCTCACGCCTGCTATAAATGACTTTATCTGAAGTTAACTTTCATCAGAGCATCATGAAATACCACTTACACTATATTCATTGATTTTTTTGTTTTGTTTTATTTTTAATGCCTTTAGATTTACTGAATCTCAAAGATATCAAAGACCAGTAAACAGTAATGAAATAAGAAAAAAAAAAAAAAAAAATCACAAGCAATAGCACAAATATAAAAGAACAAAGATATCACTTAAAGACACATTTGATGATACAAAAGATTTGATGATTTTTTTGTATCTAACAGTAGTATTCAGATACAGAAATTGAATAATAAATGTAAAGCAACATTGCATAGCCTTCACTTTATAAAGGAAATATAGATTCATCCTAGGGGTTGCACAACTACTGATTTCTCCTAATTGGCTACTTGTCAAAACAATACTCGACTTACGTTAGTACTCATGGTTTATGTTATCGTTGAAAAAAAAAAAAAAAATCATAGTAATAAAGAAGTGTTTATTAATTGACAGCCCAATGTTTGAAACTATTGTCTCTTACATGTATTGTAAAAACATTAAAAGAACAGGTTTTGTTTTTAACATGGGCAAAATCACACGTAAATTGACATGTAACATTATAACCACATCTCTGACATTGAACAATGTGCAGTTAGTCTAGAGGTTTTATTAGGTCTTCAATTGTAAAAACAATAACTGATATGTACTCTCACCACTTAGTTCTTCACTTATCTGGTTCAAAATAGTTTATAATAGAATAAGACAAAATTCATGTAGTCTCTTCGCATACTTTTTTTTGGTTGTAGTCATGGCTCTCTGGTCTGCATTAAGAAAAACAAGTGTAGCGTGACACTGGCCAAGGAAAAAATGCTTTCACTCTGTGAACTATGGTTATTGCACTCTCAAGTACTCGATGGCTTTCGATAACGCCAACTAGTGGTTGAAGATGGGCATTTTGACAATTGTTTGTATTTGTCCATTCAAGTGCAAGATGATGTGTAAAGGCCCATTCACACCAAAAACATTAACTGTAAAGATAAGAATAAAGAGAAAGTTCTAAAAATCATTCTAAAAAATAAAAGAACAGCACTGTCCACACCACAGCTATAACAATATAGAGAAATTATATCATTGGGATCATTTTCAGAATAATTTTTTTTCCAGGTGTTGAAAGATAAAACACAGCCAATCAGAATCCACTCAAATTTAAGGGCTTGCGCATTTAAAATGGCAGACGAAGTTAATCCAGAGATCCAGAAAAAATCACCACTGTCTGATGAGTCAAACCCCCCTTTTAAGGTTACTTTGAAGAAAATGGATATATGGAAAACAATCGATCATACCCTCGGAAATAAATGGTGAAAAGTATTAACGATGAGAGCGAAACAAAATTACTGTGGGTATCCGGCACTAGTTTCGACAACATTGTCTTACTTCCTTTGAAGTTGAAGTGAAAAAGACTAGTTGTTGTTTTTATTCCACTATATTGACTTTGTCAGTTAAATTCACTGTTAGATTAGATCGATTACACTAGCTATTCACTCAAAACATAGCATGCTGAGGACATCTGCTGGTTAAAGCCGTGTATATGTAACAAGAACAGCAAAAACATGTTATACATACTTTAAAACCGCAGCGCGTGAGCTTAGGATAAACAGACCATTATCATTTGTTGGTGTGGACGCAGATATAGTTATCATTATAGCTTAATTGTATAAAAACAAATTTTCCTTCCCATACACAAATACACAAATCTAAGTAGTTTGGATGGCTTTTAATAGCTTCACAATATCATGATGAAGTATGTTAGTACAAGATGATCCCTGGTATAGATAAAATCTAAATTCTACATGTGTAGGTCAAAAGTACCAGTACTTTGCCAATACTAAACTTGATATACCAGAAACTTGAAATACCAGTCCTTCTACAGTAAAGAATGGTCAAAGTACTGACATTTGAAGTGCTGTCTGACAGACAGGTGACTGCATTTGAACAATCAGCACGTGCTCTATGGAGACTGTGTGTGGCTTATAGTATGCGGCTGTGTGTGTGAACTGTCTAATGCAAATTCCCATCTTGGTGAGATATTAATATAAACAGTCAAAACAGATCGATGCATTAAGCCTTGGCAGTGCATTAGGCTAATAGACCTGCCACTGTCTATTATGTCATTAATATTAATAAAGCAACAACACTGGCAAAAAAAACAAAAACAAACTGCATTTAATATGTTTCTTCATTACCGACTGTTCAAAATCGAATAACTTAAACTATTTAAATATGTGTGGTTAGTGCTTTCGTTTTTTGGTGTATAATTGAAATTGATATCTAGAGAATGACAAATTCACTGCTGTTATTATCGACTAATGAAAGTTGGTATCAAGACATCTCTAACCATTTGAATGAAACTGCCAAAAGTAAAGAGTGAACAGACAGTACAGTGGGTAATTCCTTTGGCCTTGGTTGTTGATGACCCAGCAAAGTGTAACTCAAAACTTTTCAGAAATATAGAAAAATGAATGATTTCCCACAATTTTGTCAGAAAACCCTGAGGACAGCTGACATCACATAGTACCATCGGCTGTAACCCATGTTGATTTATGTTTAATACAATTTGAAAGTTTCTTTCGAAAGTTTGGTTTCTTTTGAAAGAAATGTAATACTTTTATTCAGGAAAGATGCATTAAAGATACACTATGCAACTTTTGGCCCTCTAGCAGTTAAAAAACAATTCACAGCATGTGCGTATACACATAAAATTGTTCTTGAACTCGTTCTAATATTGATGAATTCAGAGTATTCTAAATGAGCAACCGCATGCCCGAAGTAAGTAATTTGCATAAAACACACCCAAACCATGCCCATATAAGGGCTTTTTGCACATCATTTTCTTTCTTCTCAGCAAACTTGATGCTCTCTTGCCTGAGAGCACATGCAGCAAGATCCTTGAGCAATGCAAAGTGTGCCATTCTTTAAACGCAATAAACGCCTTTTAAACAGACATTACAGACCTCTGATTAGCCAGCTGTACATCTTTATTCAGAGGTATCTCACAGCTCGAGCTATAACACACCTTTCCTTACTGCTTTACTTATATACAGTAGTCAACATTTGAAGTGGATCAAAAAAGTTCTTCAAAGTTGTCTTAAAAACGAAGTTGTCCTAAGAAGAAGGTTTTAGGATAACTTTGAAAGGTTTTAATCCACTTAAAATGTTGACTACTATATATATCATTTAATTTAAGAAATATATCAATATATTTTACATCTATGTCTTTGTATGTATGTATGTATGTATATATGTATACAGGTGCATCTCAATAAATTAGAATGTTGTGGAAAAGTTCATTTATTTCAGTAATTCAACTAAAATTGTAGAACTCGTGTATTAAATAAATTCAATGCACACAGACTGAAGTACTTTAAGTCTTTGGTTCTTTTGATGATTTTGGCTCACATTTAACAAACCCACCAATTCACTATCTCAAAAAATTAGAATACTTCATAAGATCAATGAAAAAAAGGATATTTTAAACAGAAATGTCAGGCATCTGCACTTAATACTTGGTTGGGCCTCCTTTTGCATGAATTACTGCATCAATGCGGTGTGGCATGGAGGCAATCAGCCTGTGGCACTGCTCAGGTGTAATGGGAGCCCAGGTTGCTTTGATAGCGGCCTTCAGGTCATCTGCATTGTTTGGTCTGGTGTCTCTCATCTTCCTCTTGACAATACCCCATAGATTCTCTATGGGGTTCAGGTCTGGTGAGTTTGATGGCCAGTCAAGCACAGTAACACCATGGTCACTGAAGCAGCTATTGGTACCTTTGGCAGTGTGGGCAGGTGCCAAATCCTGCTGGAAAATGAAATCAGCATCTCCATAAAGCTTGTCAGCAGAAGGAAGCATGAAGTGCTCTAAAATTTCCTAGTAGATTGCTGTGTTGACTGTGGACTTCAGAAAACACAGTGGACCAACACCAGCAGATGACATGGCAGCCCAAATCATCACTGACTGTGGAAACTTCACACTGGACTTCAAGCAACATGGTTTCTGTGCTTCTCCACTCTCCCTCCAGACTCTGGGACCTTGATTTCCAAATGAAATGCAAAATTTACTTTTATCTGAAAAGAGGACTTTGGACCATTGAGCAACAGTCCAGTTCTTTTTCTTCTTAGCCCAGGTAAGAAACGCTGTCTTTGGTTCAGAAGTGGCTTGGTACGTGGAATGTGACAGTTGTAGCCCATTTCCTAAAGACATCTGTGTGTGGTGTCTTCTGATGCACTGACTCCAGCTTCAGTCCACTCCTTTTGAAGCTGTCGTAAGTTCTTAAATCGGCTTTGCCTGACAATCTTCTCAAGCCTGCGGTCATTCCTTTCACTTGTACACCTTTTCCTACCACACACTTTCCTTCCAGTCAACTTTCCATGAATATGCTTTGGCACAGCACTCTGCGAACAGCCAGCTCTTTCAGCAATGACCCTCTGTGGCTTACCCTCATTGTAGAGGGTCTTGATGATCGTCTTCTGGACAACTGTCAAGTCAGCAGACTTCCCCCATGACTGCTGTTGGGATTACTGACCTAAATCCAGTATTTATACCCTGAGAACGGTAATTTAATAAACCTAAAATTAAATATTCTAATAATTTAAGATACTATTTTTTTTTTTTGATGAGCAACAAGCTGAAATCAAAATGAAAACCGAAAAGTCTGGAAAAATTTTACTTTGTCTAATAAATCTAGAATATATTTAAGTTTTACTTTTTGAATTAAATTACAGAAAAAAAAAAAAAAAAAAAAACCTTTCATGATATTCTAATTTATTGAGGTGTGTGTGTGTGTGTTTGTGTGTGTGTGTGTGTGTGTGTGTGTGTGTGTGTGTGTGTGTGTGTAATCTTACCGACCCCAAACTTTTAAACAGTGGTGTGTATATATTAAATATAGAAAGAAAGATAGAAAGATTCCTACATTAACCAATCTTTAGCACATACTAATGTCACCAGGACTCCTGACTAGCACATCATGTCTTTCTGTGTGATGAGGTAGGCCTACATCAGTATTGGGATAGGCTAGTTAACATTGAAGGACTCTATGCATGTGTTAGAGGAAATTATGCATACTTTCTTTGGGAGCAACATGCTTCTCTTCTATGGGCCATTCTGAAGCTGGTTACTGGAGAGGGGAAGTGTTGCGGTGAGCTCACCAGAGAAAGTTGCCAAGTGACTAATCCCCAATCACTAATTAAAGCACCAGCGAGGCACATATGCTGCCTGCACGCTTACGCGAGTCCCGTCACTTGTGGTGCCAGTGCAGCAGAACGAGGGGATGGCAATGGGGTGTATCTTCTACCCTCCTCCTCTTCTCCTGTGTCTTTCTTCTTCTGTGCTTTGCAGCGCTGAAGCTCTGGATTGGAAAGGGAGGAAGCAGAACATCAATGTACCATGAGATGGATAGTGCAGGCTATTAAAGGAAATGGAGGAACTATGTTTAGAGCGGCGTCTTTTCGTGATTTTGCCTGATACAGGTGTACAATGTGAAATCCACCCAGAGGGCCATTAATCGAGGCCGCTGGTTGCTATGGTAACAGCTACCGCTGTTGAACCAGGTGTGTCCGGCACACGTGAGGTTTTCCAGAGACGTGTGCCCCCCATTCAGATCACTCATCAAACCTGACACAAGAACAAGACTCCAGGTGCAGGGGTACTGATGCGTTCCACTCTTTTAGGGCTCACCAGTCATTTGTTTTGTTGCCAGACCCAGTCAGACAAGTAGTTCAGTTTGTACTTGGCCAGCCAGTATTTTCACTGCCCACACACACACACACACACACACACACACACACACACACACATACACATATATATGTGTATATATATATATAAAATACATGAATAAGTAAATTAATTAATTGCAAAATATTAATATGTAATAAAAAAAAAAAAAACTGATATTTTACTTACAATAATAAAAAAAAATTATTATTACTAAATAAATCTGTTTCAGAAAAATATATTTCTTTATATATTAAAGCAAAACAACTTACAGCAAATACTTTATTTTTTTTAATTTGGAAATTACTTTTTAATTTGGAACACTAGCTGGACATTTTAAAGGGTTAGTTCACCCAAAAATTTTAATTATGTTATTAATTACTCACCCTCATGTCCTTCCACACCTGTAAGACCTTTAAGTTCATCTTCGGAACACAAATTGAGATATTTTTTTTTTTATAAAATCCGATGGATTTTGTCAAGCGACGATAAATACTTATAAACCGACGAGAATACTTTTTATGCACCAAAAAAACTAAATAACTACTTTATTCAACAATATCTAGTGATGGGCAGTTTCAAAACACTGCTTCATGAAGCTTCGAAGCTTTACAAATCTTTTGTTTTTAATCAGTGGTACGGAGCGTGTATCAAACTTCCAAAGTCACGCCCCCCAGTGGTGAACCATTGAAATTTTGAAACACTTATGATGTGACGAACCCTCATTTACTGAAATCACGTGACTTTGGCAGTTTGATACACCCTCTGAACCATTGATTCAAAACAAATGATTCGTAAAGCTTCAAAGTTTCATGAAGCAGTGTTTTGAAATAGCCCATCACTAAATATTGTTGAATTAAGTCGTTATTAACTATTTTATTTTGTTGGCGCACAAAACGTATTCTCGTCGCTTCATAATATTAAGGTTGAACCACTGTAGTCACATGAACTGTTTTAAATACGTCCTTAATAGCTTTCTGGGCATCTGAAAGTGTTAATTTTCTTGCTGGCAATAGAGGCCTCACTGAGCCATTGGATTTCATCAAAAATATCTTAATTTGTGTTCCGAAGATGAACGAAGGTCTTATGGGTGTGGAACGACATGAGGGTGAGTAATTAATGACAGAATCTTTTGTTTTTGGGTGAACTAACCCTTTAACTGTTAAAAAGTAACTATTGTGATATGTATTAGTACTGGCTATGTATTCATAAAAAGTCATAGAAATAATAAATAAATACTAAAAATTTTTTACAACATTTTGTGAATTTTTAAATTTTTTTAGCTACAGCAAATAATTTAAATTCATGAACACATTTTGTTTGTAAAAAATGTCATTTGTTGATCATTTGTTTGTGATTTTTAAACTCATTCAACTGATCAATTCTTCCAAAATGTTTAAATTGTTCTCAGAATTTTAAAAACCGCATATACATTGTATTAGCTAGCTAGATAACCATATCTTGTTGATTTAAGTCAACAGCGTTCTTTGAATGCCAGTTTTTTCCTTCATTGCTCACATCAAGATTGGTTTCCCTGATGGTGATTTGCACAGATGAAATGTTTTGGTTCATCTTTTTTTTTTCTTTTCTTCTGAACACTGAGGACTCTATTAATATCAAGAAACATCAGCTGGTGTCTAGTTGCGTGAGCTGAGAACATTATTAATGTCTAAAAATAAAAATGACTGGCCTTCCCCAGTTGGTATTCTCTGTTGTCGCAGGTGTCTGTGTGCAGTGATTAGACACTTCATATGCTTTGTGTGTGCATGTTTTTGCACGCAACTTCCTTGTTCATTCACACACACCTTTCTTCTTAGACGGTGAGTCTTTTCAATGGCTGTTTGACCTTTGATTCAATAGGATTCTTTATTTTGTGTAAACGCACAGACTGAGTGCATACTGTGGTCAGAGGTGATGCGACAAATGAAGGCAAAGCTTTTCTCTTCCTCATGAACCTATTTCCCTCAAATAAGGATGTGCTACAAATCTGTCCCTTTCATTTCCTGCTGGAGCATCAGTTGAAGCACACAGATGCCAAAGACATGCAAAAACCCCTGAGCCCTGCTCTGAAACATAAATAGTCCTTATTGTTTTGGTTCAGGTCAGCAGTCGCAGGATGTTATTAGACCCTTGAATGGGTTTGCTGTGGGTGTTATATATTCAGCAAAACTGAAAAACACAAGACCTTTGTTAAAACGTCACATGTGGCATCGTGGTCAGTAGTGTTCTTGCATGTAAGGCTGCATACCTTAAAAAAAACAAACAAAAAAACTTTTAGTTCTAAATAGCATGTTCTACAATTTCATGTGTTTCTTAAAATTAAATACCAAATGCTTTCATATTTTGCTATTTAATGCAATTGCTTTATTTTATATATATATATATATATATATATATATATATAATTCTGTAAGTTTCCCAACACTGAGGCATTGTATATGTGCCTAAAAATTGTTGTAATGTGTTATACAAGCATAGGGTAACCAACGTTTCATCAAATGCTAGTTGAAGTACTTTTTATGACTTAACAATTGGGTCATCTGTAATTACAGACATCTGATAAAGCCCTTTTTTTTTTTTTTTTTTTAAACTTGAACTCTAGATAAATGTCATAAATGTGATAGTGTTCATTTTGTGACTTTATGAAAGCCAATTGGCCAGTGAGTTTTGTGTAATAGTAAAGCACCAGTGTATTTGAAACGGTCATGCTTTCTGTAATGCAGTTCTGCAGATTATGCATTACTATTACTCATACTTGGGGTCAGAGAATTTAACAAAACATTGGTGCATAACTGGAACCACACTGCATTTTATTATGAAAATGTATGATACTAATTGTGTGGCTGATTATGTTGTGTCATGTGAATGATAAAACGTGCAAAAAAAAAAAAAAAGCCACAGCGGTTAAAAAACAAAACAAAACTGCATGCATTTTGTGGAAGAACATTGTTTTGGTTGTGCTTTGGCTCTGCATGACTGTGCAGATGAATATGTTTTTTCTGCTGGTCATAAAACATTCTCTACTAGGCTTACGAGATGTAACCAGTTTAGATGGAAAGGTTCTCAAGCTGACTAGCTGAAGACGTTACTGTAGCTATACCCATTATTAGATACGGTACTTCCTTGAAAATAAATTCCAGCACAGTTCCACAACCACCCATAATGAAATGACCCTTCACAATAGATTTTAGACCAACCGGTATAAACACTTATCATGAATCTCTATGGTACACCTATAATAAGACAAAAACATGATTTGGAAAATGTATTCATGATGTACTCGCTCATTATATAAATTTTGTAAATTTTGAACACAGTTACGGACTGCAGCTTTAAATTTTGTACATTTTAAACAAAAAAGTTACATAGTGTACCTTGAACTAAATAACTTCTGGGAATGTCCTTTTACTGTTTTTCACCATAAATTATATGTAATATATAAAACCATAAATTTAACAGTATTTTGTAGCAAAATTACAGATAATGCAATTTTAAACTCTCTCTCTCTCTCCATATATATATATATATATATATATATATATATATATATATATATATATATATATATATATATATATATATATATACACACATATACACACATATACATATTCCAAAAGGGATTAAATTAATTATTTTCCTCTAAATTCTACAAACGGTACCCCACAATGACAATGTGAAAGAAATTAGTTTGAAATCTTGGAAACTTTATAAAAAACAACAACAACAACAAAAAACACATGTACATAAGTATTCAAAGCATTTGCCATGACACTCAAAATTGAGCTCAGGTGCATCCTGTTTCCACTGATCATCCTTGAGATGTTTCTAAAAATTGATTGGAGTCCACCTGTGGTAAATTCAGTTAATTGGACATGATTTGGAAAAGCACACACCGGTCCCACAGTTAACAGTACATGTCAAAGCACAAACCAAGCCATGAAGTCCATGGAATTGTCTGTAGACCTCTGAGACAGGATTGTATCGGCACAGATCTGGGGAAGGGTACAGAAAAAAATTCTGCAGCATTGAAGGTCCCAATGAGCACAGAGGCCTCCATCATCCATAAAGGGAAGAAGTTTGGAACCACCAGGACTCTTTCTAGAGTGGGCCGCCCAGCCAAACTGATAGAGTGCCAGCATTTCTCTGTGGAGAGAGGAGAACCTTCCAGAAGAACAACCATCTCTGCAGCACTCCACCTATCAGGCCTGTATGGTAGAGTGCCAGACGGAAGCCACTCCTCAGTAAAAGGCACATGACCGTCTGGATGACTCTCAGACCATGAGAAACAAAATTCTCTGGTCTGATGAAACAAAGATTGAACTCTTTGGCCTGAATAGCATTTCTGGAGGAAACCAGGCACCGCTCATCACCTGGCCAATACCATCCCTACAGTGAAGCATGGTGGTGGCAGCATCATGCTGTGGGGATGTTTTTCAGTGGCAGGAACTGGGAGACTAGCAGGATTAAGGGAAAGATGAATGCAGCAATGTACAGAGACATTCTTGATTAAAACCTGCTCCAGAGCGCTCTGGACCTCAGACTGGGTGAAGGTTCATCTTCCAACAGGACAACAACCCTAAGCACACAGCCAAGATAACAAAGGAGTGGCTGCAGGACAACTCTGTGAATGTTCTCAAGTGGCCCAGCCAGAGCCAAGACTTGAACCTGATTGTGCACTGACGCTCCCCTGATGGAGCTTGAGAGGTCCTGCAAAGAAGAATGTGAGAAACTGCCCAAAAATAGATGTTCCAAGTTTGCAGCATCATACTCAAAAAGACTTGAGGCTGTAATTGGTGGCAAAGGTGCTTCAAAAAAGTATTTAGCAAAGGCTGTGAACACTTATGTACATGTGTACATTTTTTATTTTGATTTCAAACAAACTTCTTTCACGTTGTCATTATGAGGTATTGTTTGAGGAAAATAATGAATTTAATCCCTTTTGGAATAAGGCTGTAACATAAACATAAAATGTGGAAAAAGCGCTGTGAATACTTTCTGTGTGTGTGTGTGTGTGTGTGTGTAATATATATATATATATGTGTATGTATGTGTAATATATATATATATATGTGTATGTATGTGTAATATATATATATATATATATATATATATATATATATGTGTATCTATGTGTAATATATATATATATATATATGTGTATGTATGTGTAATATATATATATATATGTGTATGTATGTGTAATATATATATATATATATATGTGTATGTATGTGTAATATATATATATATATGTGTATGTATGTGTAATATATATATATATATATATATGTGTATGTATGTGTAATATATATATATGTGTATGTATGTGTAATATATATATATATATATGTGTATGTATGTGTAATATATATATATATATATATATATGTGTATGTATGTGTAATATATATATATATATATATGTGTATGTATGTGTAATATATATATATATATATATATATATATATATATTTATTCTGTTTTTACTGTTTATTAAGGTAATTTACAATTAACCAATTATCAGGGTTGTACTGTAGCATTTTTAATTTAAAAAAATGAGGAAGTTTATATATAAATGCCTAACACCCTAAAGTCACACCACTCGCATTCAACTGTGTTGCACCTGTGTTATGTAATAACAGCTCACCTGATGCATTCAACACGAGAGCATGACTGTCACTCCTAAAAGCTCCCATAGCGGATGTACTGAACCGGATCTTTTGCTTTAACTTTCAAATGAGTTTTTTTTTCTTTCTTCAGACTGTAAAGCCTAACACTTTTTTTTGCAGTTATCAGATTCATTATTGAGAATATTAGGCCACTGCCGTTTTCCATGTGAGCTTCTTTCATCTGAATTATAGAGAGCTCTAGTTTATGACAAACCCCAGAGGTCTAACGTGCTGATTTTCACTCGCATTATGCATGTATGGAGCAGTCGAGAGAGCAGCATGCGAAGACAGTGGGAGACATGAAGGCTGTGCATGAGGGATACAGGCTTATGCTTTTACACAGATGCAGGATAGAAGTGTTTTATACATTTCGAAAGAAATTCTATAATGATTGATTACTGAAGTGAAATTATATATATATATATATATATATATATATATATATGTATATATATATATATATATATATATATATATATATATACATACATATATATATATACACAGTATGAGTACACCCCTTACATTTTTGTAAATATTTATTATATCTTTTCATGTGACAACACTGAAGAAATGACACTTTGCTACAATGTAAAGTAGTGAGTGTACAGCTTGTATAACAGTGTAAATTTGCTGTCCCCTCAAAATAAATCAACACACAGCCATTAATGTCTAAACCGCTGGCCACAAAAGTGGGTACACCCCTAAGTGAAAATGTCCAAATTGGGCCCAATTAGCCATTCTCTCTCCCCGGTGTCATGTGACTCGTTAGTGTTACAAGGTCTCAGGTGTGAATGGGGAGCAGGTGTGTTAAATTTGGTGTTATCGCTCTCACTCTCTTATCACTGGAAGTTCAACATGGCATCTCATGGCAAAGAACTCTCTGAGGATCTGAAAAAAAGAATTGTTGCTCTACATAAAGATGGTGTAGGCTATAAGAAGATTGCCAAGACCCTGAAAATGAGCTGCAGCACGGTGGCCAAGATCATACAGTGGTTTAACAGGACAGGTTCGACTCAGAACAGGCCTCGCCATGGTCGACCAAAGAAGTTGAGTGCATGTGCTTAGCATCATATCCAGAGGTTGTGTTTGGGAAATAGACGTATGAGTGCTGCCAGCGTTGCTGCAGAGGTTGAAGGGGTGGGGGGTCAGCCTGTCACTGCTCAGACCATACGCTGCACACTGTATCAAATTGGTCTGCATGGCTTTTGTCCCAGAAGGAAGCCTCTTCTAAAGATGATGCACAAGAAAGCCTGCAAACAGTTTGCTGAAAACAAGCAGACTAAGGACATGGATTACTGGAACCATGTCCTGTGGTCTGATGAGACCAATATAAACTTATTTGGTGTCAAGCGTGTGTGGCGGCAACCAGGTGAGGAGTACAAAGACAAGTGTGTCTTGCCTACAGTCAAGCATGGTGGTGGGAGTGTCATGGTCTGAGGCTGCATGAGTGCTGCTGGCACTGTGGAGCTGCAGTTCATTGAGGTAACCACTAAACGAGCAGAGCATGATCCCCTCCCTTCAGAGACTGGGCCGCAGGGCAGTATTCCAACATAACGACCCCAAACACACCTCCAAGATGACCACTGCCTTGCTAAAGAAGCTGAGGGTAAAGGTGATGGACTTGCCAAGCATGTCTCCAGACCTAAACCCTAATGAGCATCTGTGGGGCATCCTCAAACGGAAGGTGGAGGAGCGCAAGGTCTCTAACATCCACCAGCTCTGTGATGTCGTCATGGAGGAGTGAAAGAGGACTCCAGTGGCAACCTGTGAAGCTCTGGTGAACTTCATGCCCAAGAGGGTTAAGGCAGTGCTGGAAAGTAATGGTGGCCACACAAAATATTGACACTTTGAGCCCAATTTGGACATTTTTGTGGCCAGCGGTTTAGACGTTAACGGCTGTGTTGGGTTATTTTGAGGGGACAGCAAATTTACACTGTTATACAAGCTGTACACTCACTACTTTACATTGTAGCAAAGTGTCATTTTTTTCAGTGTTGTCACATGAAAAGATATAATAAATTTGAGGGGTGTACTCACTTCTGTGAGATACTGTGCTATATATATATATATATATATATATATATATATATATACATGCATGCATGCATGTGTGTATATATGTAATCATTAATAATTTAATAAATCATTATTCAAACTGACAAATATACATAAATACATAAATTGTTAAATGTAGCGATAAAATTCACTTATTTTAAATGCTCCTTTTATTTTAGATTTTTGTATCCACATTTTAGGTGTTCAGCAGGGCATTGAGAGGCTTAAACAAATCATTTGAGATTTAGTTGGAGCTTGACTGTGTATGTGCACGCCATGCTAGCGAATTGATCTAGGATTACATTATGCTGTAAATATTTTATGTATAGTGCAGGTGTTTCTAGTGCCAAGGTTGTGTAATAGTCTTAAGATGCCTCCAGTATTGTCCAGCCCTGAGGTTAAAATAACCCAGGTTTTGCAATGACTTGTAGAGCCACCAAATGCTGGCATAATGTATCCTGATCTCTAAGCAGAAGGAGCAGGATGAAATATTCAGAATCCACAATCTGACTTGTGATACAGCCTGGAAATAAACCAATCCATGGTGATTCGTTGGTTCCCCCTGACTGAGCCTGGTTTCTACCAAGGATTTTTTTTTCTCTCTCTTCTTCTCCATTCTGTCACTGATGGAGTTTGGGATCTTTGCCACTGTCGCCTTTTGGCTTGCTTAGTTGGGGAAACTTAATATTTTGCAATATTATTGACTTGACTGCACTGACACGTGTAACAGTCAGGTTCCGGAAGTAAAACCTCCATTCAATTTCTCCATAGGGAAATTGTTTTTTAACAATAACTTGTAAACCTTTAAAGACAGCCTTACTGTGAGCTACAAGGTTGTTAATTGATAGTATTTCCTTATGTTAAAGCCGTTAACCTGCATTATTTCAAATTGGTTTTAAAATAATCGTGTTTAACAACAAAATTCATGGTGAAAAACTATATTACCCATGATGGTGTACAAAAAATCCCACCAATCAGAGTCAAAACAAGAAAAACATGCTCTCAAAATATGTTTTTTATATAATCAACATTTGTAAATAAGAAGTTTTATATTCCTCCATTGTTTTTAATTCGATTATGCTATGGCATTGTAGTTCTTTCTATCACTAAAGCCGTTAAGTACACAGTCCTGTACCTCTGTATTTTTGTATGATTTTCAAATACTTTTTTGCTTCAAAACAAACTGTTATATTATGAATCACCTCATAGCTGGTTGGCTTGGTTCAGCTTGGACCTTTTTTAAATGTTTATCACTATAAAGATGCTTTGAAATAATCTGTATTGTATAAAGCGCTATATAAATAAAGGTGACTCGACCAGGGGTGTCAAGTGCACTGTGACAACGAACTGTGGATAGAGCTGCATCTGACAGCTTGATGCGAAAAAAAGCACTTCAGTCATCGAGGGGCGCAGTGGTGGCATCTGTTGATGACTTGCTACAGTTCTACTGCAGACTTCACAGGCTATGCTATTGTTTCTTTATAAGGGAACTACATTTGAAGCTCATCCACAGCTGACAGACAGAGCACCACAGATGGACTCATACACTAAAGCTGCCCTTTGTTTGGCCACAACCCATTAGTCTTTGTCTAGTGCTGGAGAAAGTGTGTTAGGGGCATTGTCTTGTCGCCATTTATATTTGAAATACTCAGACGGTGAAATGAGTTGTTTGATTTATTTTGCTTGGATTGATCTTTTTGATGTGCTAAAGAGCTGTGAATATCTGAGAAAGTCTTCGTATTGTTATGATGCCAGTATCTCGATGAGAGTCTCTGTGTCTTTGTTTGCGTGTGTCTTTTGTTGCAATTTCTTTTCTCTAACGAATTGGCAAAGGCATGATCTATCAATAACCTGATTATGATTGTTATAATAATGTGCTGAATAATAGTGCCCTGTGTCGCTGAATGGCTGAAAGAAGCCATCAAGTGAATAAAGGAGCTTTCATGTGATGTGTCTACGTTCTCCAGCATATTGAATTAGATGGAGTTAAAGGATTATATACTTTCTTCGTTCTGGTGAACACAATTGGAGTTATATTAATAAATATTCTGATGTATCCAAGCTTTATTATGGCAGTGAACGGGACCAACCAGTATGAAGCTCAAGAAAGTGCATCCATCCATCATAAACGTACTCCACACAGCTCCGGGGCCTTCTGAAGTGAAGCAATGTATTTGTGTAAGAAATATATCCATATTTAACAAGTTATAAAGTAAAATAGCTAGCTTCCACCAGAAAAAAAAGTCTGACATTTTTATTAACTTATTAGCCAGTGTTTAAAGGCCCACTGACACGAAGATGATAACTATAACTATTTTAATACTTTCTAGTGCCACCATAAATTACCTGTTTAATGCAAATTTAGGAATCAGAAATGGCAAAGCTCATACAATCACATCGGATGATTTAACATCTTTATCCATAGGTAGAGCATGCTGTGTGTTTGACCTCTTGTGAATGGTAGAGTTTGACATACTTCAGGATCTCTGGCTATACAATGACCTCTTGCTGGGCCAGATTTGTTTCTGATCCATCTGTCTGTCAGTGGTTAGAGCAAAACCTGTGGCCTGTGGGTATACAGGTCATTACAGCCGAACAGTCCCAGCATGGACAGAAATGGTCCAGAGCCACAGGCACGGTGCATAACCACGTATGCTCTGTGCCTCAGGTGTACTGCTGCACACTCCACAGCAGATTGGAGCTCTACGAGGGGCCATTATCAGATAAAACATCTCCCATTACCTCCTAGTAATGCACCCCTGCCATCTGTGCAAGCTAGAGCAAGAAATCATGCCTCTTCCATTTTCTTGAATGTGTTGTCAGTTTCATAAAATGGGCTTGTTAAAGTGGTTTGCTTCTTGCCATTGTGAACTGTTGCCGTAGTTGTGGTGACATCCTCTGAGAGTGAAGGGCTAATGGAAGTTTTGCTTAAACTTCTCTTTCATTAAAGTTACAGCTGTACTTAAAATTTCTGATTTAAGATTAAGTTGTTGTCACTGCAAACTGCTCATGTAGTGGATTTTTTATGCTGTTTAGTTATTGAACATTCCGTAGCACTTGTTAATTACTTCCCGTGTGTTTTGACAGTCTGGGCTCGTGGGGCAGATTTTGGCTGCGACAAAACAATTTTTCTTATTCTGTGGCCCACCCACACTGCTAAATTGATTTAATGTCTGCTAATGGGCTTGGCCAATTCTCCCAAACTCTGTTCACTTCTGCTGCTCACCACCAGAGTGCAAAGTGCACATTAGTGCTGCACGATTACAGAAAACTGTATTCAATGAAAGTAATCACACCTTTAAAGCTACAGAGCTTTACTCTGGGAAAAATCCAGGGATATTCTTTGCCAGGCTGCAGTCATTCCAACTAACGCCACCTCACAAGATGGTATTTGACAGAATTACATACTTTTGCCCACAGAAGAGTAGGACTGGAATACTGATTCCAATCCTACTTTTATTCTGATTCTTGTTCACCCAAATATAAACAGTCAATTTATTTAATTATTTGTTCTTTATCATAATTTCAAAAGAAAGAACAGTTTGAGATTATAATGTGACGATGATAGTATTTTCATTTTGGTGTGAACTAATTCAAAATTGTGTTCACACTTGGTACATTTGATTGCCTTTGAAACCGAATTCAATTCAGAATGCTCTTTTCAAGTCTAATCAGGATTATTTTGTGTGCCATGATGACAGTTTTCACTTTGCAGTGAGCTAATAACATTGGAGTTTAAAAAAAAAGATCAGTTGGTTTTCCTTCAGCATGTTATTTTTTTATTTTATTTTATTTTTTCTGATCGAATCATGCAGTTCTTTTGTGTGCCAAACAATATTTGGTGATGATTTCACACTAATCAAAGTAACCGAAAGTTATGGTTGGTTGAAATTTGTTCCGCATCAAAACCCCTGAATGTGTCCCACCACTATTGGAAAAATTAGCAGACATGGCTGATTTATTGAGAAGCATAAATCAATACTGAACATAACGCAAATAATGTGCCAGGTGTTACTCTGTGCCATCTTGCTTGTAAGTAAAGGTGTGTAGACCTTGACACGCACTCATACACTCAGTCATGCTTATCTTAAACCAGTTTAAGGTGTCAACCATAAAAATGTTTGTTATGCAATACATTTGGTTTTGTTTCATTCTGCCTTCCTGAGGCAATGAAGGGTCTCTAATGATTTTCTTCACTATTTTAATGTATGAAACAATCTGTTGAAAAGGCTGATGGCATAACCTTCTTCCCTGTAGATATCTGGAGTTTAGGGGTCATCCTCTTCATGCTAGTGTGTGGTCAGCCCCCCTTCCAGGAGGCCAACGACAGCGAGACCCTCACTATGATCATGGACTGCAAATACACTGTACCTGCCCACGTCTCCAACGCCTGCAAAGAGTAAGTCACTGCCTTAACCCCTGTCTCAGCCCCAGTCGGATCATCTCTGGCATTTCCTGCATCTTGAAATTTGACATTTTTTCCCTTAGGCTATTGAGACACAATGACACTCTGGAGCATTTTACTATACAGTCATTATCTAGAAAGCCAGACACTGTAAAGTTGACATGGATGTTAATAAGCTACCTCAGACAGACATGGAATGACCTTACCAGAATCTATATCTATCATGCTCAACTTTGTTTCCTTCCATAACTAGTTTGAAAAGGTCTTATGTGGAGCTGTCACAATTATAGTTTTGTCAGGCATTAATTGTCATACAAATAATTGCAATTAATGATTTAATTCAAGGGTGGCACCACTACTTTAAAAGTGGTGGGGCAAAATTGTATGCTTTATGGTGTATAAACGTGCCTTATAAAAAAATAATAATAATAATAATAATAAAAAAACATTACTGGTGTGCATCTTGAGGAAAAACAATGGCACTGACATATTATAAGGTAAATAAGATATTTTAAGATAATTAATTCGGCTTAAGCCTTGTCTGTGAAACCGGGGGCTAGTTTTTTTTTTTTTATCCTGAAAAATAGTTAATAGCCTTCTAACCAACATGCAAGTAAAGTTTACCATAAGTATATAGTTGTATGACTTGTTTATAATAGCACACGTCTTGTTAAGCTGCATTTTGTGTCCTTGATGCTAGCTAGGCTTTACTTTGGTCCATAATACACAAAAAACATTCAACAAATATTAGTATTCAATGTCCTGGACATGACCGCAAAGTAAAAAATTATATGCATCAAGAGATTTATATGCCTTGAGCTCTCGTATAGATGCTGAGTTTTTCTACTAGGTAAATGAAGATAAATATAAATTTCCCTTATTTAGCAGGGTTGAAGACCTAAGGTAAAATGAGATCTGATGTGTCCCTAAGGTCCCTAAGGGTGCTTGTGATTGGTTTTCTGGGAGTCTGTATTGTTATGATATGCAGCCAGACTGATCGTCTTGTGTCAAACGGCATGGTTATGTAACTGATAAGCTTCAGGCATCTTTACAGAAGCCAAAACTAACCTCTCTCATTCACTAACCATATTTTCCCCCCTCCACTCCAAACCGTGTCGTTTAGCTCACACTACTAGCCATCTCTTACGGTTTGTCCTCAGGAACTTGCATGTCAGGCCAGTGTATGTGTGTGTGTGTTTTTTCTTCAGTTCTTTGTCCGGGCTTTGTGAGCGCACATGTTTAGTGTTAACATCTTTCAGAACTACTGCCAACAGCTAAAATTAGACTCTGCTTATATCGTAGCTTAAATAGAAAGTCTGTTCACAGAGAAACAGCACAGAACACACACATTCATACGTCCAGCTGGTGGAAACGCTACAATCTGGTCCAAAATTGTTTGTGTGCTTTACATGCCCTGCCACCATTTGAGCAGAAATTTATCTTGGAACATCTTTCAAACAGTCTTGATTATCTTTGCAATATATGCTAATTCATTGCATGATGGTGATTAATTGCAATGAATTGCATGTATTAGTATTTGCTCCCAAATTATCAATAAATAATTATTAAAAGATTAAAAGACATTACTTTGTGTAACACTAAATCATTGAAATGATATTGCAAAAATTGGCTTTAGAAATGTATATCTTAGTTTGTCATTGAACATAAGCCTTAATTCTATCTTCGATCTTGACTGTAAAATGTTGATATGTATATGTATATATATGTATATGTATATATATATATATATATATATATATATATATATATATATATATATATATATATATATATATATATACACATATATATATATATATATATATATATATATATATATATATATATATATGTATATATATATATACACACATATATATATATATATATATATATATATATATATATATATATATATATATATATATATATATATATACATATACATATATACATATACATATATACAATTTATATTGCACTCTCAAGTGCTTTATATTGACAGCCATAATATCAGCCGATTATGTTATTTGCACATCTTTAATGCCTTTTGTGCCTACTTTTGATATTTACAGGAATAGTGTTTTCTGATTATCACCGCCTCTGTTTATCATAATTTCGAGTGTTAAACACATTCAAACACTTCAGAAAAGTTAGCATGTGTTATGTTAGTGCTGCAGACTTCATCCTGTCATTATCACTTTCAGAGAGAACAAGGTGGAAACTGTGCAGTGGGGTCAGGAAATGTGTTGGGTCTTGATGTTGTTTCTCTGCAGGATGCCATTGTTAGGCTGGTAAAAGTGTCACACACTGCTCTGTTGGAAATTACATGAACAGTTGGGCCAGTTTAGCACAGAAACAAAACTTGTTTCACTGGTAGTAAATATTTCAGTACATATCTGTGTAAAGATCAATTACTCATTGATAAATGCAAACTACTTTTGGAATGAAAGGAATTTTAGGTTTTGTCTTTGTAAAGATGACAGCTTGTGATGTGGTGTTGAAAATAAAAGAAAAGAAAAGAAGAAGAAAAAAATACAATTTCTCTGCTTACTGTTTAAAATGTTGCTTCTTTTTTTTAAATTAAATTTACCCACATTCAAGTGTTGATTATAAAAGAGTGCATATAATATATTTATCTATTTATTTATTGATATATTGTATTCTCGGATATTCATACAATACAATATTCTGGAGGACATGTTTTGTGAAAATGATCAAAAACTCTGGTGGAGAGAGAGAGTTAATAGTCATAAAGAAACCAAACATCGAATATATTGCCTCAGATCTTAAAAATAACTTCAATTTAATTTAACTTAATTTTTTTATTAATTTTGCTGCAAGTGTGAGAGAGCGGTGTGCTTGCAGAGAGAGCCCGCCCACATGCATTTCTGATTGGCTGTGATTTGTCACATCTGCGACACACGCCAATCAACAATTTCTATGCCATTTGGTTTCTACGTCATCATCAGAGTGAAATCTTGTCGGTCCACAATCCCATTTTTCATAACTGTAAAAAATGTTATTGTTGGCTTTGATCATGTGGCATCGCACAGAATTTTCCCTGTCGCCATGGACGAACAAACTGCATGTTGTGTCGCATGCAGTTAGGACAGTTCAATTCAGTTTTCAATTTCACTTTATTGGAATTTCTTCCAAAAATTGTCTTGCACCCCACAGCGTTTACTTTCTCACATTAATTCACATCATTACACATCTACATCAAATAATAAGACACTACAATAGACACCAATTGAGAAAAAAAAAAAAAAAAAAAAAAAGCATAAGATTTCTTTGTTTATGCATACATTGTTAGAGGCAACTACACAACGTAGACCTGTAGAGCCAACATGTGTATGGTTAATAAGGTTAATAACATGTTAATAAGGTTAACACGGTAAGCTGCGGAAACGTTCATATGGAGAGTGCTGGGGTAATTGGATGTTGGCATGTGATTAAACTTTCTGTGGGGATCCAATCAGCTCCAAATGTTCACTGAGCTGAATCTCCTTTAGTCAGCAAAGAACACCAAAACAACAGAGTCTGGATCTCATTTTTATGAGTTATTTTGGTGTCCCTGTCAAGATTCTTCTTAGATTTTTTTTTAATCTTATATTATGAATTCATTTTGTGTATTCATATTTTTGCATTTCATAGTCCTCAAATTCTTTTTGTTATTATTCTCTGTGAGTTTAATAAATATGGTAATATTGAAGGATTATCATTTAATGTGCAGCTCTCTCAGCATGTTCAAATGTGAACAAGTGATGCATGAAAAAATTCAGAGCATTCCATTAGTCGTCTTATTTTCGTTTTTATATTCATTTTTCCCTCATTAGTTTTCTATTTTTGTCCTGTGCTTTCACCCTTCTCATTTTATTTATTCCTTTTTTTCCTCCTCGTTTTTGGTGTGGGTCAATTTGATATCACTATGGAACTGCATCTGCTGCTCTTCCGCACAAACATGCTCTCTTTTACAGTGCAGTGTGGCAAATGTGATATATGGCTTTATCAGCAAACTGTCTCCACTAAAACCTATATTATAGAAAATTATGGTTTTCTCTGAAAGGATTGTCTTCACCTTTCAGCGTTGTTTATACATTCCATTACTTAAAGCATGCTTTTAAGCAAGCTTTTAAGCTCTGTAAATTCTCAGTAGTTGATGGGACTAAACCTTAAAGGTGAATTTTTTTTTTCTTTCCTTTTTTTTTTTTTTCCCCTCAGCATATACACAGAAGGCAATGTAATTTAAGGATTAGTTCACCCAAAATTAAGATATTTTCGGTGATATCCGCAAACTTTCAGATCCTCCATAGACAGCAATGCAATTACCACTTTCAAGGCCCAGAAAGGTAGTAAAGACATCATTAAAATAGACTGACATGGAAAAGAAGAAATTGTTGAATAAAGTCGGCATTTTTGTTCAGTTTTTTAAATTTATTATTATTTTTATTATTGTTTGTGCACTAAAAGTATTTTCATCGCTTCATAAAATTTAAGGTTGAACTACTTTAGTCACATGGACTGTTTTAACGTCTCTGTTTTAATATCTTTATTATTTTTTCCCTGGGTTTCATTAATGACAGTCTTTATCAAATGGTGTTCCACATCATTTAAATGTTAATTTGATTTCTGATTTCTAATTTTTTTTTTATTTAATTTGAAGTACTAAATAATAAACATATAAATTTAATAATAAAAAAACAACTATATAGCCATATTAAAAAAAAAGATAAATGACCACAAAATTACTACAAATTTAAAATTAAAAAAAAAAAAAAATATATATATATAAAAATGAAATCAAATTCAAACTATTAACAAAAACTATA